>VUQK01013213.1:12515-26010 GCA_015106715.1 Bujurquina vittata | reverse complement strand
GAGATTTTAGCAAAACTGCATCCAATTTTAGCAAATTTGCATCCAATTCACATAAAACTATCCAAAACACACACACACACACACCACAAACAGTACATTGAAATGACAAGATTTGCACTTATCTTGATGTGTGCATGCTTTCATATTCTAAAGTAAAAGCGCTATCCTTATTCTAATATTTGTCAATGCATATGTTCTGTTGTGTGCATGTGGATCACTGTTATAACAAACCATAACTCAAGAATGACTCTGCTTTGTTTGTCAGGATCTTGCAGTCTGCTGCTGCTTATGTCCCACTGGACACAGAAGCTCCTGGACTTCTGTCTGCCACAGTCATGAACCAATGTGGCCTTAAGTACTGTGCTGTACAAACCAACCTCCTGCAGGTTGAATTTCCCATATTTTATCAGCATAAATACAACAGCTATCGTAGTGAGTAATTTTGCAAATGTAGTGCATGCTAATAATCTTTAAACAAATGCTCAGGCCTCAGCTAAAATGTTAAACCATCCAGACAAGAAACAAACATGAGAGAATCCACGATGGCCTTATTTACTTGTAAGGGGAACACAAGGCAAAAATGGTCTTTTGGGGCCCAGTAACATGCTCAGCATCCACCACCAACTTCTACTTTCAGTCTAAGTTCACAGTTATATGTTTATGTCTTTTCAGGTATGAAAGTGAAATAAAGATCCAAATTATACCTGGGAACCCTCTTACTAGTCAGCTGACTTTAATTTCTGAGGGCATTGGCCAATTTTGGGGGTTTCCAGACAAAATTTTAATTTCTGTCTGCTGGTCATTTTGTATGAGTACAGATAGAGTACAAAATAAACAAGAAAGGCCAATAAAAAGAAATCCTCCTCAGACGATAGCCGATAGTTGTAGCCACGTTGTTCCTTTTTAGCCCTCCGCACAGAACGTTTACTTGCAATTGCAACTTGGACTAGAAATGGAAACTAGAAAGCTTTCTGTGCCCGAAATCATGCCGCTTGAATCTGCAGTTTCATATCTTTTTATAAAGATTAACCCTAGGATAAAGTGGTAAAGATTTTTATTGCTTACATATTAGTGTATTTACAAAACCCAATTCAAGGTCACCTGCTGTGCAGTATAAAAAGTTTCACATGCATATTAAAATTGCTGTTTTTTCTCCTCCCCTTCAAGCAATTTCAAACGTCTCTCAGCAAACACGTAAGTGTGAAAGTTTGTGTGGAGCTGATCAAGTTCAAACTGACCCTGATTCGCATCGAGCCGCTTCAGGTTGATGAGCATGAACAAGGAGCGGAAAAAAACCGAGCTCTATCAGCAAATAACCTCAGCGATAAAACTGTGGAGACAAACGATGCCAGGCACAGAGATTTGGCGTATGTGTTGCACACTTCTGGAACAACAGGCTTTCCTAAGACTGTAAAAGTACCACACAAGTGTATACTCCCCAACATATTGCATCTGAGGTCAGTAAGAACTCCTTTTTGCCTTTGTTGTGTGCAGTAGAATGGCATTTAAATATAGATATTAATTAAAGAGAGATCCCTCGTCTTTCTGCTCAGATCTTTGTTTCAGATGAGGGCAGATGATGTGGTTTTCCTCGCTTCACCTTTAACCTTTGATCCCTCCGTGGTGGACATTTTTCTCGCCTTATCATCTGGGGCTCAGCTTCTCATTGTCCCTAATGTGATCAAGAAAATGCCCAATCGACTTGCCCAACTGTTGTTCAAGGACCACAAGACAACTGTCCTCCAGGTAAGCATCGACCCATCTGAGTCTGTGTTTTGACTGAGACAATCTCCGCTGTTTGTACAGTGCTTTATTTTCATGGTTTTTCGCAGGTCACTCCCGCTCTGTTGTTGCGTTTTGGCCATCGTATTCTAAAACAGGACCTGCTGTCGTGTGGCTCTTCCCTGCGAGTGTTGGCTCTGGGTGGAGAAGCCTGCCCATCACCCGCTCTCCTGAGGAGCTGGAGACATGAGGACAACAAAACCAAAATCTACAACATCTACGGTATCACTGAGGTTTCCTGCTGGGCCTGCTGTTACAGAATACCTGAGTCTCTGCTGCAGTCTAGCAGCCAGTAAGTGGACCCCCTTTTTCAAATGTTCACGGCTTTGTTTTAAATATACTGCAGTTATTTAACATTACAAACATCTTGCAGCATGGTGTCTTCTGTGCCTCTTGGGACTCCTTTGATGGGCACAGTGGTGGAAGTTAGAGATGAACGTGGCTGCGTTGTTACAGAGGGTGAAGGACAGGTCTTCATAGGTAGGGGGAAAAAAATCACAGTTCTCTGCAAATGAATCCCATTGACATGAAGAAAATCCTTCCAGGTTTTTATGATCCTTTGTGCAGGTGGAGAAGACAGAGTGTGTCTCTTAGATAATGAGGACACTCTCTGCCCTGGGACGATGAGAGCTACAGGAGACTGGGTGGATGTGAAAGATGCACAGCTATTCTACCTTGGACGGAGAGACCGAATGATCAAACGCAATGGAAAGCGGGTGAACTTAGACAGCTTGCAGCAAGTAAGATGTTTTCAAATGTAAACTCATGCTGAGTGATTCATAAACAAAATAATTCCACTGTCTTTGGCCTCATGTCAGACCAACAACACTGTCCCACAAAATACACATGAAACAACACGTGTGTTTTTAACATCCATCCGTCTTCGACTGTTTCCAAATATGAGCATTGCCTTTACTATAGCAATATTCTACATTTTAAAGTTCTTTTGAGATCAATTATCACAGATGCACAGCAATAAGAAAAAAGCAAAGAAAATAAGAGAAAAGCAATTTCAGCTGATTTAATGATTACGTTTTTAACTGGTGGTAGCCTTTCTTAATGCTTTACTTTTAATCATGAGGATACTTTAATTTATACATTTAGTAAACCAAATGTCTTTTCAGAATCTACATTTTTGAACTTTCTGCTTTACATTTTCATCTCCTCTTCCTTCCAGCTCATTTTGAGTATTCCTCAGGTGGAGGCCTGCGCTGTGGGTATGCACAAAGGATTTCGACTTCTCGCCTTTGTCGTGGCATCCACATCTGGACACCAGAAGGCAGCTTCTACCTCCTTATCTGTACAGCAACGTGCAGAACAAAGTCCCTCTTCTTTTGCTTTTGGCGAGCATGCCGAGAACCTGCCCTCTTCTGTCAAACACCCCTCGGAGGAGTCAGCCAGTGCAGACGGAGATCTGAAGAAGCTCATTCTGAGCCAGCTGTCTCTGCTGCTGCCTGCTCACAGCGTTCCTGACACGCTGGTGCTCGTCCCGGCTTTATGCCTGACTGCTCATGGTGAGCCTTAGACACACTGTCACTGCTGAGGAGAAACCGCAGCTAATTCATTCACCATTTTATCCATTCACCTTTCTAACGTGTGCTTTTTGACAGGAAAAGTCGACATGGAGGCATTAGTGAAAGTATATGAAAAACAGAGGCAGCGTTTAGAGTCCTCACAGGGAAACTGTGGTGAATTGAAGCAAACTCTTCAGGCTTTATGGCGGGTATTTCCGCTTTTGATGATACCATTCCCATTCTACATTGAAATGCGCTGTTGTCTCCTTATGTTCAGTTTCTTTAAAACCATCTGTCAACAGGATACGTTAGGTCTCGCTGCAGATGTGACCATTGATGAGAAGTCCAATTTTCTGTTGAGTGGAGGAGATTCTCTTAAGGCTCTGCATCTCTGCGAAGACATCCTCACTGCTGTGGGAGTGACCTCACCAGAACTTCTGGAGGTTGTACTTGATGGGACCTTCTCTGATATTGCGCATCATGTTGCCAGAGCAAGAGCGATGCTGGAGCGCCAGAACTGCCCCTCAACGCTGTCCCAGGCCAAGAGATGGCATCCCAGTTCCACTTCTGTGGTTCCAGCAAAGAGAGCGCACAATGACTCGACAGCAGCTGAGAGGCCGCAGGTGCAGAAATGGGCTGTGAAAGTTATAAGACGAGGAGGCGAAGTGACAGAAATGAACATCAGATATACAGAGGACGATAAAACCGAGATGATAAAGCAGAGTGAAATTGTTGGAGAAAAGGAGTCTCGTGGAGATGCTAATGTGGGCCTCAGTCTGAGCTGGTTCTCGGACACAGGCAGATGTGTGGATGCCTCCCCGGTACTTTTGGTACAAAACAGAACTGATCACAGGTCAGATTGGTCCAAAACAGTGTTTATCGGCTCACACTCGCACAGGATCCAAGCTTTAGATGTTACCACTGGAAACCTTTTGTGGGAGCGAGTTCTTGGGGACAGAATCGAGGCGTCTGCTGCCGTGACTCACTGTGGCACCCTGGTTGTAATAGGTCAGCGTCAGCTCTGTCTCAGTTAAACATTTTATCATTTTATATCTTTATATATATTTATAAATCTTTATGGGGGGGTGTCTTTTTCAGGATGTTACGACGGCCGTGTGTATTTTCTGTGCGCTGACTCGGGAAAGACGCAGTGGGTGTTTGAGACGGGAGATGCTGTGAAGAGCTGTCCAGCTGTGGATCCTCTCACTGGGCTGGTGGTAGTGGGCTCGCATGATGGGCATGTTTACGCCCTGAACTCACAGGTGAGTGCTTGGTGCAAAGAGACACAAAGGCTGTAATGATTCCTGTCCTCTTTGGACTGATAAAGGTGTGTTCTGTGCTTTCAGGTTCAGCAGTGTGTTTGGAAGCGTCACTGTGGTGGAGGAGCTGTGTTTTCTTCTCCACGTCTTCACTCATCACGCCGCCAGCTGTACGTGGCATCGCTGGGTGGACGCCTGCTCTGTCTCAAGATTGTGAGTGAAGGTCATTTTGCCATTTGGTGCACAAGTGGAACAAAGAAAGGGAGAGGCGGGAGCAAAAGTCTATTTAAATCACAATTTCTGTTATAAATATTTTTCTGCCTCCATGTCACCATCTTCCTTCACTATGTCCATGGTCCTCCTCTGAGGTCTTCCTCTTTGCCTCCTGCCTGGCAACTCGATCTCCCAACATCCTTTGTCGAATATATCCACCATCCCTCCTCTGCAGTTGTCCAAAGCAACTCATCCTTACCTCTCTACCTTTGTTTCCAAAGACAAACTTGCTATTGCTTTAATAAAAAAGAACAATGTAAGAAAATAATTGGAGTACTGGCACATTATGTCTCAGAAGTGTTTCTCTTTTCCAGGACAGTGGAGACGTCTTGTGGTCTTACTGCAGAGACATTCCTTTCTTCTCATCCCCAAACTGCTTCTCTGAGCACATTGTGATCGGCTCAGTTGATGGACACATCTGCTGCTTCAGCAACACAGGGAAACTGGTGAGAAGCTGACTTTGATGCAGTATTTAAATATACAAACCCTGATTTCTTCAAGGTTTGATGTTTTCTGTCACAAACACAGCAAATGGTCTGAAAACTTTGTAAAGGAGAGATTTCAGTTTAAAAACAAAACAAAACTACATTTATAAACATTTGTTACAACAACATTATAGTATAGACTGATTGTAAAGGGGGGGTGGTCTGACTACTTTTTGAATCCTCTCTGTACTTCATCACTGTATGACCCTTGTATGTCTTTGCAGCTGTGGCAGTTTCTAACAAAGGGTCCGGTTTTCTCCTCTCCGTGCATCACGCCAGACCAGCAGAGGCTTCTGTGTGGATCACATGACGGTCGCCTGTACTGTTTGAACTGTGTAGACGGCTCTTTGGTTTGGACTTTTCAGACCACAGGCAAAGTGTACTCCACCCCATTTGTGTTTGACGGCTCAGCTGTGGGCAGGAGGGGGACTTTGGTGGGCCTGGCCTCCACTGATGGCACAGTCTGGATCCTGGATGGAAAAGATGGGAAAAAGCTGGCCTCGCATACTCTACCTGGGGAGCTGTTTTCATCCCCAGTGGTGTGGGAAAGGTCTCTCATAGTCGGATGTCGTAATGACTATGTGTATTGTATAAGGCTGACTGTAAAAGAGGAAACATAGAGGATTTTTGTACCTTTTTTTTTAGGTTTCTGTCAGAGTAGTGAGGGTGCTATAATGTACGTAATTTAAAATTACATTCAAAAAATAAAATTTTAATTAAGTTTTTTTTTAGCTCTATGTGTCTCATTACAACAGTGGATGATCCTACTAAAAATATAAAAATACCAAAAAATATATAAAAAATAATGTAAGCATACTGTATGTGCAAGTTCAGGCATCAGCCTTCTCTAAAAGCTTGGTTCAGACATGTTTTTTACTCATGGATCTGTTTAATTACAAGTAAGCGGACAGCCCAGGTCATCTCTGCCCCACCCACATTCCATTTAAACCAGAGTAGCAATACAACCTGCCAAAACATAGAAAAGTTGTAAATGGAAACAGCTGTCCTAGTTACGTTATCCACACCTTGGATCAGTGAGTCTATAAGAATCTAACATAAGATACACATGGATTATTTTGAACAGTGAATCATGCAAAGCTACTCTAGTAGAGTCCAAGAATAGAAATATGGAGCTGGAAACAAGCACAGCAGTTTTCCCTTCAAGAATGCGCTGCAGTCCCGTGGTTCAGACATCAGTATTTAATTTACATTGTTCATAACATTTTGTATCTCCTTAAGAATTTTTTTTTCATATCTGTAAGTGGGACAAAAAAGTGCAAATAATACCAAACATTTTTGTTACATACAACACTGCGTACACTACACTATTGTGCACGACCAAAGTTAGAAACAAAATGACAATGAATTTACCTCTTTTAGGGGCCTCTTTTCTGACCATACCTGTGGTAATGCCTTTGACTTACATACAGTACATACTTACATAGATACAGATCATCACGTGAGTGGCAGGAAATAAGAATCAAGGGTTTTTTTTCCATAGAAGAAATGTTTACATTATGTAGGATCATATCACATTTAAGAGGAAGTGGTGGCGCAAGCCTACTAAGACAAGCGTGTTACAGGAGGACAACTACAAGAGTTGTAGGTCTACAGCTAGGAGGTGTTGTGTCCGTCTCCATAAGCAAAGCAAAAAAAAAATAAAAAATCCAAATTACATCATCACACTGCTGTGAGAATGAGGTGCAAGTTCACCATAAATGCCCAGTAACACTTGTGGTCTTCAGTGCTGTGTTTAGGTGCACCCACCGTGTGTGTGTGTGTGTGTGTTTATGACGGATTGGTTTTTTTTGTGTGTTTTTTTTAATCATGGCAAAATTGTACAATAGCTCCTTGGACAGCTATCACAGTCATCACGGACACAGTGAGAATTGTTAAGCTAAGATTTTTCCAGTATGAGTTTTTGTTCTTTTTTAAAAAGGCATCTTTTGTACATGACAAACAAGGCTCAGAGAAAAGATACAGTAGAGATAAATCTGCTGCTTTCCATAAATAATATCAAGGATGGGAGAGGAGATGCCTGTAACACTTCCAGAAGCCGATTCAGCAGGGTCACGCTGAGGTTTTAGTTTTACTGGTAGCCCTTAAAACATGATTCAGACAGTTACCCTCTGTTAAACACTGTCATAGATCAGAGCTTAGAAGTGTTATATTGTGTTGAGCAAATGATTTATTTACAACCATGGTTACACAGTTGGCTACACAATTATTTAAAAAAGAAAAAAAAATGAAAAAGACAGTTGGCTATTGCAGTGGCCAACCATGTTTGTGATTGGCTGCAGAGGACTTTTAGGGACATATACTTTGGGTTTTTATACAGTATGTGCATGCTCGCATCATTGTTTATATCTGCGCGACTGTATTGGATTAAGTGAAGGTGAAGCGCACTTTAACATGATAATAGTACCAGCCAGTGTGGAGGGTTAGGAGGTGACGGAGAGCTTTACTGGTTTCACAGTCAGGAGTTCTCGTTGTGAGGGGAGGGACAGTTAATGGTGACTCTCCAAGTGCTTCAGAGTCTGTGGGCAGTGTGCACTCTCGATGCAGGCCGGAGTCCCGTGTGAGGCGCTCTGAGGTTTTATTTGATGATCTGAGGACAGTCGCTCCAGGCTTTGGCCTTTCGTTTGGCCAGCGCAAGCCAGGCCGGCTCTGTGGAAACCTGCGGCGAGTCACTGGAGGGGAAGCGCTTTGACACCTCTTTGACAGCAGGTGGTGACGGTGTAGAGTCTGCAATCTCGACTGCAACAACAAATGCAGGATAAACACAGGTTACAAACCTGCATTTTAAAAGATTACATTTAAATGAGAGCTTTAGGGAATAATTAAATTAGACCAGTAAACACTTTACATAAATAGATTACAAGTAATTAAAATAACAAGAAAAGAGCTCATCCTCATATTGATGCTAAAACCACGCAGCATATTCACATTACTTTTGATTTAAAATACTAATAATGAACCAACGACTGTATGTCAGTAAAATACTGACTTTTCTATAACATATGACAGTTTTACCGGTGACAGAGCTCGGTAAAGTGTTGGCCTTTTTCAGGTTTTCTCGGCGCTCAAATTTCCCCAAGAGGCTGTCGGGTCTCTTGGGCTCCTCTGGTGTCTGAGGTTTAGATGAAGGACTGGTGCTCCCACTTCCTTTGCTCTCTGTGGGGCTCACCAGCAAAACCTGCAAAAGAGATTTGGGATTCTTTCAGAAAATGGAAACTGTGTTGCGGAGATCCTGAGAAAGCGGGTAAACGGGTTGTCTGGGGGACATACACTGTCTCGCTCTCTGGCTTGTTTTTCTGCCAGTTTGGCCTCTCTTTGGCTACGACGCTCCTCCCGGTTCTGCTGCTGCTCCCTGAAGCCTTTCTGCTTCTGCAGAGCCAGTGTGATCCATAAGGGTCCAGCTTCCTTCTCCTGGACCCTCGCACTATCCAGTGAGTGCCTGCTCTGCAGGGATGGTTTTTCTGCAGGGGAACACATTGACAACAGTACATTAATATGAATAGATAATATCGGATTTTTAATCTAACAAAAATTGGGCTCAGTTCACCTGAAAATCTGATTTTTATGTTTTTCCTCTGGGCAGACTAACATTTGTGGGTTTATAATTTAGGTCCATTATTTTCAAGAGAAGGCCAATCAAATTGCTATTTATCCATCTTGATTGTTTTGGCATAAAACATTTGTTTGATTTACAGCTTGCACAACTCCGTTTAAAGGTAAAAAAAGAAAAAAAAAGGTATAATTTCAGCTGACTAACAGCAAAGATGCTGATCAAAGTGATGCTGACCTCTCCTCATGAGTTCCGTTTTTCTGTCTGCCTTCTCCCTCCAGGGTATGTTAATGGAGGGGAAGAATGATCTCTTCTCCTTCGGCTCTTCTTCCGCTTGTGCATGACATTGGCCACTCTTGTGCAACAAGGCCACTGCTGAAGGTTCCTCACTCCTGCTGGCTTGCTCCTGGCTGGATGAATCTGCGCCTCCTGTACTCTGCACTGTGTCATCACTGAGAGGCCCGTGAGCTACCTTGGGTAGTGGTGATGGAGGAGGTGTTGGGACCGTGCCTGTAGGCTTAGGTGATGTTGCTGGCCTGCGGTAGAGCGGGGGCTTGGAAATCACTTTCTCACCCTCGCTGTGTGGAGTCGGGCTGGGAGACTTGCTCAGTTTAGCCCGGGGGAAAGCAGGGGAGGCAGACGCGTGCAAATACTTGCCGACCGCACCCTCTTTCTGGGGCGATGTGGGGCTTGATTTGTCTGAAAAAACCGAGGAGGTGTCAGAGTCTGGCTCAATGGGGGTGAGAGGCGAAGGGATGCCATCAAAGCTGTCCCCAGCACTGTAGCGTTTCTTCTTTTTCTCCGTGGACTGCTCGCTGTGAAAACGCAGAGAGTAGTTGGTCCTCCTCAGCTTTATGCCAAAAGGAGAAGGCTTCTCCTCACCGTCCTGGCCCTGCTCCTCTCCCTCCTCTCTGCTTTCAGATGCCCCTGTCTCACTCTGAACTCTGCTCTTCAACTCTGCCCCCTCAGATTTAATTTCAGAACTGGGAACCAGGAAAGAAGGAAGGTCTTTGGCAAACATACACTCATCTGACCCTCTTTCTATGATGCGTACACTTTTACTCGTCCTGTTCTGAGGTTTACTTGTTGGAGAGGGAGAGGCTGCAGTGGGGCTTCCAGGTGGAGCCACTTCCTCTCCGGCTTCTTTGTGTTCTGCACTAAACACCTCAGAGTTCCTATTTGAGTCTCCAAACTTCTTCCTTGCGGGGGTGATGGAGAACTTGGCGCTGGCAGACATGGTCTTCCTGAGGTTTGAGTGAGCAAACAGAGGCTGTTCTTCATTGCTGGACTGAGGCTGACTTCTGCTTGGCTCTGGGTACTCCCCATACTTCCCCTCCTCTACTCCCTTGAATATCTTTGATCTGATACTTGCCCATTCTGCTAGGACGGCTGCACTGGATTGGTCAGTAGAGAGAGTGGATTCGTTTAGTGATTTGGTTTTTCCCGACTTGCGTTCCGGGGACGTCTTGTTCTTTGTTGGCGGCGTTCCCTGGGCCTTTCTATCCTCTCCCAAACCCAGCAGGGACTTGCAGGCGGTGTCTTTGATCTGGTCTAAATTGACAGCTGTCCCACATAGCTGTGCGCCTGTCACTAGGATGGCCGTATGGGGGACATATGGAGATGCTGGCAGGTTGGGGGAGTCTGCTCCTTCAGAGGAGGAAGCCTTCACTCCGTCTCTTTGATAAGGGACAGCAGCACTCTGGTGGCTGGAGGCTGGTGTAACAGGCATCAGATTGACCTTCTGGAAGAGAATCTGCTTCTCACCAGAGGATACTTTGAAAGAAAAAGGCCTCTGTCTCTCCTCCATCTCCCTCCAGCGTAGCTCTTCAGCTCTCCTCTTCTTTTCTTGTGGGTCAAAACTCTCATCGCCCTCTTCCAACGACATCCTCCTCTGCTCCTCGTCCTCTTTCCTCCTCTTCTCCTCTGCTGCCTTTTTTTCCTTTTCTTCCATTTCCCACCTCAGTTTCTCTGCTTCCTCCTTTTTCTTTCTTTCCTCTTCTTCTTCCATCAGCTTCCTCCTCTTCTCAGCCTCAAGCTCCAGCTGCCTCCTTGCCTCTTCCTCTTTCTTCCTCATTTCTTCCTCCTCTTGCCTCTTCCTGTCCTCTTCTTCTTTTCTCCTTTGTTCTTCTAGTCGTCTCCTTTCTTCCTCTTCTTCCCGCTGTTGACGTTCCTCCTCTTCTCGCTTCTTCCTTTCCTCTTCCAGCCTCCTCATGCGCTCTTCCTCTTCCTTTTGCCTCCTTTCCTCCTCCTCTCTGATCCTCCTTTCCTCCTCCTCCTCCCTTCTCTTTCTCTCTGCCTCCTCTCGCAGCCTTCTCGCTTCTTCTTCCTGCTGTTGCTTACGACATTTCTCCTCTTCCAGTTCATGCTGCCTCAGCTCCTCTGCTCTCCTCCTCCTCTCTTCTTCCTCCTGTCTGAGCCTCAGCTCCTCCAGCTCCCTCATCCTCCTTGCCTCTTGTCTTTCCTCCTCATGGAGTCTTTGTTTCTTGAAGCTTTCGAGGGACTCAACAGATGCTCTGCGATGGTCGTCTGGGGAGACTCCAGCCGCCTCTAGGTCATCCTGCATCACACCAGGAATGGAAACCTCTTGGAGGTCCTGGAATGCAAACGTGCATGTAGTCTCAGTTTTCTTAACAATAGCGAAGGGTGTCACAAAATAAGCCAACATGCAAATCCAGGTCAGGAAACTCACCTGTGTAAACCGTCTGTGCTTGCGGGAAATCCGCTGGTTTTTCGGCTTGACGGAGAGTTTATGCTTGGCGGCAGTGTTGTCTAAGCGAGGAACAGATTGAGGGACAGCATCGAGGTTGATGGACTCAATGGTACCCGTGGGTGGAAGAACTCGTTTGGACCTTGGAGACTTTACTGGGGGGCTGTGTGGTCCAGATGGCTGAGCTCCCTGGGCCTGCTTTTGCCACAACAAGACAGAACTTCTGTAAATCTAATCACAAATTCATCTCAGCTTTAATGTATTCCAGCAATTTATCGTTTAACATTTTTGGAGTTGGATAGTTACAAACACACAGCTTGTAACTCCTTGCTGGAAATTCAGGTGTGGCACACTGCCAGCAGTGGCTAGTAGCTCTTACAGCCAGTAGCCACCAACTGCTCACTTCACAGTGATGAGGAGCAGAACTACAGAAGTCTGTAAAACTCTTCTTTCTCACTCCACACCCCATCTATTGTATTTGAACCACTTTAGATTAAAAAAATAAACAATAAATAAACAAATTTATGCAGGCAAAAGAGAGGGTACTGAAAAAAAGCAAAGAATAAAGTTAATAAAAAGGACATTCTCTAAAATTATAAAATCCCATAAAAATGGAAAGACAGTGTTTCACTCTGCAAGGTTGGATCCGTAAATGGAGAAGGCAACACACACACACACACACACGCACACACACGCACACACACACCTTTGTGAGGAGGTGCAACAGGATGGATGAGTTAAGACTTTAAAAAAAAAGATTAGACCAGTGAGCCCTCTTAATACCTTTGGCTCTGCTCTTGGTGGCTCTGCTTCTACCTGAGCCAAAACCTTCAGAGGGCTCCGGGGAACTTCTTCCTCATCTGAGCTGCCCTCATCTCCCTCACTTCTCCTCAGAGAAGGAGGCCTTTGGCCGAACTTTATACCTTGTGCTATCTGCCTCTGTGAGAACCAAAAAAAGAAAAAGAGATTACAACATACAGTAGCTATTTCAAGTAAAGACAGATGTTGACCTAGCGAGTGTCCTGTAAGGCCCACCTGTAGATTCCTAACTTTATCCGACACGTTTTCCTGGGACATGCTGTGAGCTAGACCGGCCTCCTTCACCGGCTCCTCTGGAATGAAGATGCTGTCGTGTGAGAGAGCTCGAGATCCGATGGGATTCGACTCCCTGCAGGAGAAGGAGGGTGTCTTCAGTGCTGCAGCTCTGTCAGTCATTCATTTATCACAAGCTTGCTGCAGCAAATCACTTTACACAGTGAAATGATTGACCTCATTACACACCTGTAGTGTTCTCATTACAAGCTCACATTGCGTGAAGCCTTTTGCCTTTAAGCTGATTCAAAGCAGAGCCTCACCCTTTTATGTATGATTATGTCACCTCGAATTGCAGCATTTTATGACCAAGTGTTTTAACACTTTCATTTTTCTAGAAGTGAAAAAAGAAGCTGAGTTGCTTTAAACAGAGAAAAAAAAAGATCTAGTGTAAAATAGGCACAGGAATTTAACTCTTTAGTGTAAAGTATGTTGTAAGCTCAGTTTCCTTGTTTATAACGTGTAAAAAAAGAAACGCAATCTGTGTACCGACCTCAGATTTTGATCGGACTCGTCATCAGATGTAACTCCATTGCACACTTCCCCTGTAGAAAAGCCGGCTTTTAGCTGTGCTCCATCAAAGCCCCCTTCCGCCTGTCTTTTCTTCTTCTTCCCAAACAATCGTCTGAAGGGCTGGAATTTGCCCTCTCGCCTTCTCTCTGCCAGAAAAAGAAGACTAGATGACAACAGCAGCCACATGCAATCAGATCATTAATCTTTGTATCTCACCCTTGGGCGAGATAACGAGCAGGATGATGCCTATGAGCATGGGGGGGGGGGGGGGGTATTATGATTGAAGTTTAAGAAAAAGCGGT
>VUQK01013213.1:0-12495 GCA_015106715.1 Bujurquina vittata | reverse complement strand
GGAAGAAAGACGGAAGGGGGATGGGGGGGGGGGGGGGGGGGGGGGGGGGGGGCGTATATATGT
The DNA here is from genome assembly GCA_015106715.1 of Bujurquina vittata. Lineage (NCBI taxonomy): Eukaryota > Metazoa > Chordata > Actinopteri > Cichliformes > Cichlidae > Bujurquina > Bujurquina vittata. Next base: position 12,432 of record VUQK01013213.1, on the reverse strand, counting down.
ATGTAGATTAATGAAATGCAGTTGACAGACTTAGAAGAAAAATCAAAACAGCAGTTGGAATGGGAAGAAAACCTTGGCTCTCTGGTTCATACTTACTTGTATTTACAGGAAGTGGGAAAGATAAACATCACATGTAAAAACAGAGCAACAGCAGCCAAAGCTGCTTAAAAAAGGATGGTGACCAACTCCCAATACTTTACTGACTGAAAACAAATTTACGACTGAAAGCAGGGAAAGCTCATAAATCCCAGTTAGCCTCACACTCGGAACAGAAGCAGCAGGACTTCAGTAATGATCAACCCTCAAGGCTACACATATCACAGATAACACCGGTAGATTCACTGATCTATCAATCTGGGAGGTAATTACTTGTAGTGTGCCGATTTAGACATAATAAAACAGAGCAGTCATTATAAATCATGTTAGTGTTGGCAAGCTCGGTGCAGATTTATGACGAAAATGACAAATTTAACTTTGGACTTTCAGCAGATATTTTTACCACCTCATCACTGCCAGTAAGTTATAAAGACTGAAGCTAAACGTTCCCATGCGTAAGTGCAAAAACATTGCTGTGTTCTTTCCACGGGATCCTGACAAATAAATTGTCGGCTTGACAACATTTAACAGAACCTCAATGAAATAGTAGCTCAAAGAGCTCACAATCAACCACAATTCAAAGGTTACTGCTCATAGAAAAAAAAATGACCTTGAGCATAGCTTGGGTGAGGATGAATGAGGGGATCACTGATCACTCTGTGTTGGTTTGATTAAATTCTGACCAATGCTGTAGGAGTAGGGATTCTTGTGAACTGTGCATGAATGGATGGCCGTGATGCAAGCTCATTGATTCTTCGGCTGGAGCTAAAATTGTAGGCAAATATCTTAATGATCTCATCCAAGGAGGTGATGCGATTGCTTCTGTTTGTCTGTTTATTTTTTAATTAGCAGGATACATCAAATAGTTAACACATTTTATCACAGGTTTGTGTTGACCCAACTTGGAAACAATCAACTTTTGGAGTCAATCCAGTTCTGGATATAATTCCAGGAACATTGTGATACAGGCCAAACTTGGATATTCTGTGTGATATCGTCACAAATGCAAACCAAACCCAAAAAACATCCCCTGATGTAATACCTCAAACTAATCTGGATCCCCCCCCCAGTACTTGCTTCACTGAGTACTGCAGGACATTTCTCAGTGCCTCTTCAGAACTGCTACAGCTACTAAGCTGTGTTTTACTTTTGCCTGTGTATTTGTAATGTGTGTGTTTGTGTACTCGTGAAGGTCTGCTGCCTGAACTAAGTGGTTGAGGTTACAGAGCTACGAAGCTACTCTACACCACTGCGCAGACAGGCATTCACTGGGCGCTGCGGGTATCCCTTTCAGTGCTATAAGTAGAAACTGGTGTGGGATTTCACCTTGCATGCTGCTCACTAAACCAGAGGCATGATGGGAAATGATACAGTAAACTAACTTCCCCACTCCTTGACCCTGAAGTATTTGCATATTATTATTTTCTTTTGTATGGAAGAGTGAGGACATGTTTACACAGAAAATATTTAAGAAACTGGGGTCCAGGAGCATATGTCTCCATCTTATATTTGACTTTGTTGAAGTCCCTAATCGTTTCACTTTCTCTGGATTTAAGTGGATTAAGATGTTTTTTTTATTTCTCCACCCTCTAGCACACCTAATTTTGCTGACCTCATCTCCCAGCTACCTCGAAAACATAACCCCAATTTTGCTTTTGAAAAATGTTCCAAAATATCTTGGCAGTCATGAGGACAAAAAGAAAATTACTGACCTGCATAAACGCTATTCACATTTTTTCTATAAACATTAAACAGAAGTCACATGGGCAGTGCAGGGTCCCTTGTCATTTAAAAACAGTTTGACATTTTGAGTTCATTCTTGCTGAAACTTGATCAGGACATATGGGGGGGGGGGACAAGCAAATCTAGGGCACACAAATCAACACTATATCTTTTAAAGTTTAGCCATATAAATACATAGGTGTAAAAACAGTAGGTTGACATTTGGTTGTATAGAAGCAGTCGTTGCTTTTGATCAATGGTGAAGAAACAGTCCAGCACATAAAATAGAAAATCACAGCATTTTGCAGCCTCGTGATTTTCTCAGATTTGTAGGTATTCCAGCAGATGATCTAAGTGCAGATTTAACATAGACTAGCTCTTGTCTCCTGTTTCAAGACTTTATACCGAGACAAGTCAAATGGACTTAAGTTTGTTTTACTTCAGGTTTACCAAAAACACAGGACAGTGGTATCTAAACCAACTCTGAGCAAGATGGCAAATAAGTAGTCATTAAAATATTAAACTATAACAAACACGTTCACCCCAATATGCTCATGATCAGATGAGACCGGGATATTCTTATATTTGAGGGCCTGCAATAGGGCTATCAAAAAGAAATTTATTAATAAACGCAATATTTAGATGCTAATCAATAAAAGACATTACACTGAAGCTGGATGTTCATTTGCATTTAATGATGAGCAATGAAATATGGAATCAAACCACTACATTTACATACAAGTACGACACTGTCCCAGGACACCGTATGTGTGTGTGAATGAGAGGGAGACAGTAACAGTGAAGCTGCAAGGTGTAGAGGTAGTGAAGGTGGATGGATTTAAATACCTGGGGTCAACCATCCAAGGAAGTGGACTGCACAAAAGAGGAAGGCAGGGTGGAGACAGAAGGATAGCAGCAAGAGTGAAAGGGAAGGTATACAAGATGGTAGTGAGACCTGCTTTGATGTATGGTTTGGAGATGGCGGCTTTGACAAAAAGACAGATGGCGGAGCTGAAGATGTTAAGATTTTCATTGGGGGACTAGACCAGGAGGGCTACATTATAAATGGGTATCAGAGGGACAGCTCAGGTTGAGCAGTTTAAGGACAAGAGAGGCAAGGCTGAGATGGTTTGGACATGTGAAGAGGAGGCACAGTGCAAATACTAGACAAAGTATACTGACTATGGAGCTGCCAGGCAGGAGGCAAAGAGGAAGATCTCTGAGGAAGTGAAGGAGGACATGCAGAGGATTGGCATGACAGAGGAGGATGCTGAGGATAGGGTGAAATGGAGGCAGATTAGATTAGATTAGATTACACTTTATTAATCTCTTTAGGAAGATTCAGTCAGGGAAATTATGATCCGCTGTGGATCCCCAAAGGGAACAGCCAAAAGAAGAAGAACGTGATGCTTTACACTTACATTAATGTATTTTTGCACCACGTCAGAGAACTTTAAAATAGTGCTGTCATTGATGTTGGTGTTTGTATGATTTTAATTTTTTTTAAAGCAATAACTTCATTCATTTCCCCCTGTGGTATTAAAAATAGTATTGAATATTTTCGCAGCTAATGGTACTGAGTTTAAAATTCTAGTATTGTGACAACCCTGGACTGGAATCAGGTTTAATTTGAGCTCATTTCACAACAGAATAGTGGATTATCTCAGAGCAATAGTTTTGGGATATATTGCAGAGTGATTATGAGGAAGTCACTGATATTTCTAATCTTTATTTTCTTTTTTCTGTAGTGTTTTTTTTAAAGAAAATAAAGCAGATGACATGCTCAATAGGACCTGTTCCCTCTCAGTGAAAGAGCAGCAACCCATATTATAGTGTGACGCTGATGCTCTGTTTCCCTGCAGCACGCTCTTCCAGCATGAGGGCCAATCCAGCAGTACAAAGCCCATAATGCACCGCCGTGGGCATGCTCACACACTCATGCATGAAACGAGAAAGGACACATTTTTTCTGCAGAGAAGACGACTCGGCAGCAGCACAACCTATTTATAAGGGTTACCTCTTGCTTCCCATGTGCTTGCAATGCAGGGTGCTTTGACCCTGCTACTCTAGGACACAGACTCTTGCTGGTTTTTCATTCAAGCCATCTGATCAGGGACTGTTTCACATGTGGTGAAGGTAAATTAACAAGCTGGAAGCAGAGCAAAGCCAGCAGGAGGCTGGCTAAAAAGAACTATTTCTGCAGTCCATGTGAGCTACAATTGTAAAAAAAAAATTAAATACACAGCAGCCGTGTAATATTCAATGATAGAATGTGTTTAATGTGTTGCTAAAGTGGTGGAAGTGGGGGACCTCTGCAGGTGCAGACATCCGCCTCCGTCAGAGAGCATCCAGGGGACACATATTGAGAGAGTGGACTCGTACAAATACTTGGGTGTTCACATGAATAACAAACTGGACTGGACTGACAATACTATGGCACTGTACAGGAAAGGACAGTGTAGAATTCACCCACTCAGAAAACTAAGGTCATTCGGAGTGCAGGGAGAACTCCTAAGGACTTTTTATGTCGCAGTGATGGCATCAGCCATTTTCTATCGAGTGGTCTGCTGGGGTCCCAGCATCTTGACAGCAGAAGAGACTAACCAAAATCATAAAGAGGGCTGGCTCTGTCCTGGGCTGTCACTTAGACCCTGTGCAGGTGGTGGGAGAGAGGAGGATGCAGGCCAAACTGGCATCCATGCTGAGGAACGACTCCCACCCCATGTATGGGACTGTGGCAGCTCCATCAGTGAGCGACTGCTGCATCCAAAGTGTGTAACAGAACGCTATCGTAGGTCCTTCCTTCCTGCTGCTGTCAGACTCTACAACCAGCACTGACCACAGCAGACTGATTCCCTTTTCACTTATTCACCTAAATTAAACAAGTGCAATAATTATTCACTTTACTAATGTATATAAATGTGGATTTTTTTTTACTAATGTATATAAATGTGTATAGTGTGTAGCGTTTTTGTGGGAGAGCATTCTAGTATTCTTTTATAAGATCTTATATATTTTTTATTCTTGTATTTATGTTTTTCTACTGACCCTTTGCTGTTGCAACACTGTAAATTTCCCACAGTGTGGGACAAATAAAGGCTTATCTTATCTTATCTTATCTTATCTTATCTTATCTTATCTGTTTAAATGCTGGGAAACAAAAGTACTGAGAAACTCTTATACGAGGGTGGGCTGAAAAGTTCAGAGGCTGACTAAGAAGAGTTCTTATACAGTAATTAAATTTGGCATGCCTTAAATTCAACCTTTACTGATGCTAACTGCATGTTTTATTTCCAGATAAATCCACACTGGATACAGAGTTTCAGACTTGGAAAAGTAGTACTAGAGACATTTTGTAAAAATGGATCAAATCTGGCACTGTGGCGTTATCAAATATCTGCAGAAAAAGGGGTTAGCCCCCAAGGACCTTCCTGCTGACATGGTTGCTACATTAGGGGATTATGCTCCAGCTTTATCAATTGTGCAAAAGTGGGCAGCTGAATTCAAGAGGGGTAGGGAGAGCCTTGAAGATGACCCAAGGGCCGGATGTCCTGCCACAGCAACCACCCAAGAAAACACTGACTGTGTTCACCTCATGGTGCTGGACAGATGTTTGACTGTTAATCAGATAGCTATTGCCATGAGCGAGTGAGAACGTTCTGCATAACAAACTTGGCATGTCAAAGGTTTCCGCTCGGTGGGTGCCACAATTTTTGATGCCCGATCAAAAGCAGGCCGGGCTGGTCATGTTGCAGGTGAACCTGGCACTTTTTGAAGCAAATTTAGCCGGTTTTATTGAACATTTCCTCACCCAAGATGAATGTTGGGTTCACCACTTTGAGTCAGAGACCAAACGGCAGTCCATGAAGTGGAAACACCCATCTTATTAATAATAATAACAATTTTGTCCCCCACTAAAGAAAGCCAAGGTGGTGTCATCGGTAGGGAAGGTGATGTCTCCATTACTGTGTTCATTGTCTACCTTCAAAATTTCCATACTGTCAGTACCATACTATTATGACAACTTGCTGAGGCAGCTACGAAAGGCAGTCAAGTTAAAACGACCTGGAAAGCTGATGAAGGGGGTCCTGTTTCACCAGGACAATACTCCTGCACACAAGTCCGTGGTTGCAATTGCTGCTGTACACAACTGTGGCTTTGAGCTGGTTAATCACCAGCCATATTCTCCTGATTTAGCACCATCTGACTATTTTCTATTCCTCAACATGAAAAAATATTTGGCTGGGAAGCATCGGACCAATGATGAGGTCATCACTGCTGCTGATGAGTTTTTTGAGGGTTAGGATGAGAGTTTCTATACCATGGGAACTGTAACACCAATGGAAGAAGTGTGTGGACTGCAGGGTGGAAAAATAAAACACATTTGGTCAAGTTTGACCGCTGCATCGTGGTCAGCCTATGAACTTTTCAGCCCACTAATGTATATATGTGGAATCTACTAGAAAAGCTTTACAAGAGTTCAAAATAATCACGGGGATTCTGATCTCACAAAATGGCCATATTAGGGGTATCCAGTCTCACTGACATCACAAAGATGCAAGAGTAAAAAAGAAAACAGTGATTTGAGGAGTCAGAAGCCTGAGCTCTTAAGTTAGAACATATCCCAATGCTCTTTATCTGAGTATCCACCATTGCAACAGTATATATGTGAAATACTGGACCTCGTTAACATAAGAGAGGTATTGATTATGTCCACCAAGATATTTACAAAAAAAATATTACTAGGTTTTTATCTTACACTTGCAGTTCTCGAACACAAATGCAGTTTCTTGATATTTTAACATTGACGTGTTGCTTTGTTTCCTGCTATTTTAACTCTCCACAATGGCCTCTTGACAAGATTATAAAAGTGCTCTCAAGGATCACAGACAAGCAAGAAAGAAGCGATTAAAGAAGTCAGAACGTGGACACAGCACACCACTAAAGAAGTAAATCTCTTCTGTCAAGTCAAACCCATCACCACACCATGCAGTTCTTAAAGAGACAGTACACAAAAAAAAACGACATGATGTGATGGATTTAATTTGTTTTTCAATAGGCTGTCTCTTTAAGAACACTCGTTTTATTCCCATTTACCTGGGCCTTTGGATTCGGTTACCTCTAAGACCATGTCATGCTTAGTTTCCATGGCGTCCGTTGCTATGATCACTGCTCACCTTGGCTGTGATGAGAGAAGAAGGAAATGGATGTGAGGATGCTGCTATTGAACTTTTAATTCAGTGAAAAGGAGAAAAGAGAAAGGGCCTCTGAACATGTACTGGCTTGAGCAGTGCTTTCCATTTTATTCTCCGCTGCCTCTAGCATGATCATCAGAAAGGTCGGCTTTGTTAGCGCTTGCACAACGTCTCTTGGCGATTGGCTTTTCTGGGCTACGATAAAGCCGCTGCTGTTTTAAAAGCAAGATGAGCTCTCTGAGGCCTCTCTGTTGTGGCAAAATTTGTGATTTTTAAAAAGCCAGCTTTATCCAAAGCAACATTTCCCATTTAAGATGCAGGTATTAGAAGTTAAAAAAATATATGTTTTAACATCTGAGTTAAGCATGCTCAGCAGAATGACCCTTTGCACTGTCTCATATTTAGAGATTGACACAAACCACCTCTTATTTGCGTCTCACACCACAGATAGCTTCCTGAACCCTAAAACCTGTGTGTCGCTTGGTTAACATCTGTCTGCAGCATGCTGGCCGAGCCAGAGGTTTTCTGATGTACTGCAGAAATGTGTTGTATTATAAAACCACAAGCACCCTGGATAAAACTAGAGACTGTGAGAGACAGTACCGAGAGAGCTGGAGAGAAGCCCGCTGCCTCCAGTGGGATCAGCATGTCGTGGGCTTCCTTCCTGAGGGTGACAGAGCCGGACAGACTCTCTCAGAAATGTCTCGCCCCAGAAAAAGGCTCTTTGTCCCGTACTGACTCCAGTCAGCACAGGACAAGGAGAAAACAAGCATGTTTGGAAGTAGGAGTGTGAACACAGACAGAGAGTGTGTGTTTTGAGGAAAGAGACTGTATGTGATTGTGTCTATAAACAGAGATACTGTGGAATCTCTTTTTATTGTTTGCCTCTTTGGCTGCTTGTGCCAATGTTGAGAAAGTGTCTGTGTGCTGAGAAGCTTGTATTTTGTGTTTATGTGTAGTCCAATTGCTGCAGAGGACAGAGATGAGATGAGAGGAGCACGAGGAGCAGCCATGTGCTCTACAGAAGCAGGGAAATGCCTTTGACAAGGATACAGCTGCATCATAGTATGGCGGTGGCATAAGACGATGCTGCATCTCAGCACTTTTGAACGGCGCAGCAGCTCAACATCCTTTGGGCCAGACAACTACCAGAGTCCTAATGGCATAGCTTAGAGTTGTAGCAGCTAAGTGCCATAATCTCAGAGCACAAGTAGCTTGCTGACAAAGCAGACAGATGAACGTGGTGGAGCCGTGGTAACAGTTTACCTATTTCAGCTGCGCAGCTTGAGATGGCTGCGCACCACTGCAGTAAAACCTTAGGGAACATCGAGCTGCCCTTTTGCACAAAGCTTGTTTTACCGAGATGAACGTTCGTGCTGCCTCCGCTGTGGCTTTGGGAGAAAAGTGGTGAAATAAGCACAGTATAGTGACTAAACAACAGGTCTGGGTTTGTTAGGTGTGTCAGCATCAAGTGCACAGTGAAGAATGGGAACATGGTGTGGAAGGTGACGTGGTAAGCGATGGATGAGGAAGAACTTCTAATCAGAAGTCCTATCAGGGTGATCCTGGGGTTTGGACTTGCTTCATGTCTTAATCTATTCCAATTGCTCAAACAGCCAGAGCCAGAGGAGACAGAAATTGCATCAGTAAACACAACAAATGCTTATCACGACAAACAGACTAAAATAGTTCACTTGGCGCGCACCTGCACATGTGCAAGCACAGCTCCTAGTTCTCATGATGTGCTTGTTTTAAGAACAGCAGCACAAAGTGGCAGACAATGATAGTGAAAGGAGCATCCAAGTGCATCGAGTATGTTGAAAATAGCTAAATTAAATATCTGTGGTTTCCTGCTCAGTCTGCAAGGTCACTGGTGTAAAACCAGTGAATAAAGCAAACCTCACAGTAGATGTTTCTATCCAGTGCCAAACTGGGGGCAGACTGCAGTTTGTGGAGTAGCTATATTTGAGGCCATGTTGGCAAAATTACCACCATATATGTAACCTGTTACTAAAAACTAACACCTGTACTTTTTATAACTGCATTTAAATACTGGTTAGGCTTAAAGTTAGGCAAGTGGTTGCTTTGATTGACAGGTGTGCCAAAATAGACAGCTATAGCCAGCAGCTTCTTGCTAGGTCTCACCTCTGCTAATCTGAGCCACTGAACTAGACCTCTCGATAGTGTTTGTGGTGTTGGTGTGTTTTGAAGAATTTCTAACAGAATTATTGTGCATTAATTAGCAGGTATCTGTCTGTGTGTTGCATCCCATCTATGGATGCAGCAGGCAGTGTTCACAGATAATTTAACACTCCAACCTCTCATCCAAATATTGTTCCAAAATCCCCCAAATAGCAGCAGCCAAAAAAGCAAAAAATTAATGGCTATGTTATCACTCATGCATAGACTATATCAGTGCATAGCATAAATATATTATATATGCAAAGTCATAACTTGCTAGACAGCTGGATTAAAAATGCTCCAAGTTCACAAACAGTTGAAGTGGCTAGTGTCTATGGCTCATCAGTACCTGCTGGTGACCTGCTCTACATTCTTATTTTTATTTATTTTTGACCCATATACACTGATCAAACACAAGAATATGACCACCTCCCTAATTATGTGTTTGGTCCCCCTTTTGCTCTGACCCATTGAGGCATGGACCCCTGAAGGTGTGCTGTGGGATCTGCACCAAGATGATGTGGGATCTCCATGGATCGGACTTGTTTGTGCGGGACATCCCACAGATGCTCAATTAGATTGAGTTCTGGGGAATTTGGAGGCCAAGTCAACACCTCAAACTTGTTGTTCTTCTCAAACCATTTCTGAACCATCTTTGCTTTGTGGCAGGCTGCATTATCCTGCTACAGGAGGCTACAGCCATCAGGGAATATCGTTTCCATGAAATGGTGTACATAGTTTGCAGAGGTGCTTAGGTAGGTGGTATGTGTCAAAATTTCAATTGCGTAGTTTTTCCATGCCCAGGTTTCCCAGCAGAACTTTGCCCAAAGCATCACACTGACTCCACCAGCCTTTCTCCGCGACACACATACATCTGCCCATCCACATGTTGTAAAAAACAAAAACATGATTCATTAGAGATGAATGTTGGCACTTTAAGTGGTAGACAGGGGTCAGCATGGGCACCCCGACTGGTCTGCTGCCATGCAGCTGCACAAACAACAAACTGTGCAAGGTGTATTAGGGACAACTTTTATGGAATTGTGGCTGCACATGGGATTACACCCCTACTTGATGAGTGATTAAGAGAATACAGCTATAGAAGCAGCTTCATGAGCGTGCACCTGTGCACAGCACTGCTTGGAGCCAGCATTATCATGCTAAAATTCTCATAATGCCAGCACCAACAAACTAATACTAAGCAGTAGACATTTTAATATCAGTCTCTAGATGGACTCTATTAGTAATCCAACTACTTGAAAATCACCAACCTCCACTGGTGAGGGAAAGGAAGGCACTAAGGGAGCATTAGCATGCAGAGGTTAATCAGACAGTCCTTTGGTAAACACCGGGTGAGGTGTTCTTTCTATTTATCCTGTTTTTTGAAAGCCAAAGGGTCCATGTGGTATAACAAAGAGTCACGTGCAACATGTATCACATGACCATGGTTATATTTTCCACATTAGGCAAATGTTAAGTGACTAAGCTTAACAATTACAAATACAGTAATGCAAACAGAGAGAGACTACATCAATCTACGGTTTAAGTCCACTTGACTCTGTGTTTAAGAACGCTTTCTTACCGTCCTCTAGTCGCTCTGTGTGCGAGGGGATCTGAGAATGTGTTGCTGTTCCACCTGCCTGCTGTCACTGTGGATCTAGGGCAGTACCTGGAGTCAGGTGTCACATGCAGGGAGCACTTGGTTGTGTGTGCATGCGTGTCCGTGTATGTGGGCGCACAGGGGAATGACTCAGTAAGCATCCCTTGATATTTTCATGCTTATGAGAATTTTATTGGCCCAGTGAGGTGCCGTCACATGCTGCGGGATGAAAACTCCTGTCAGTTTCGGCTCATGTGTGTGCTGCAGAGCGGCGCACACGGACAGTCTGAAGGGAGGAGGTGTGTGTCGGTGGGCACAGGGGCAGTGAGTGCTGAGCGAAGAGAGATGGGCGTTCTCCTGTGTCTGTTAGAGCTGCTGTGCTGAGGAGGCACAAAGTGACACTTTGTTTCCCCGCCAGATAGCCAGTGCAGGAGAACAGAGTGGCATTCAGCATTTCAACCGGCCGATGCTCACAAAGCCTTTCATTGTGGGTTAACTGCAATCATGTATGCACATGTGTGATTATGATGGTTTATAATGCGGCCCATCACCGTTGCTTAGTAGTATTATGGTGGCAAATGTCTGTTATAGTCTAGTGTGATGCTCACAGCTTTTAGAGCTGCCCAGCTGAATTCAAGACACACAACTTGTGAAACTATTTCGTGGTTGTGTTTTTTTTTTAAAACAAACATCAATTTTAAGAGGAAAAGAGCAGCTAATTTCCTGGACTCTAGTGGGCTAGTGGGTTTACATTTTATAGTTATATTAATCTGACGTGGTATCATAATGGCTGTGAGAATCAGCACACTGTTACTGTGTAATAATTGCAACTCCCCCACTTCCAGTTTTGGCAGGATCACACTGCGGTCTCACAGGGATATGGTAATGTGGGGCTTTACCAACCTGGATGCTGCCTATATTACAGCAGCACAGCACTTCAAAGACAGACTGTTCTCTGACTGCCTATGTGTAGAAATACCCCCCACCCCGCCCACTAAAGCAGCACAAACATGCTCTCATACAGATATTTGCATCCATATGTATTCACACAGACAGGGTGAGCAGAGTCTTAATGACACCACTTTATGTGAAAAGAGCCTGAGATCAAACACCCCTCTCTATGCTGTAGCAGCCACCACACTTGACATGCAGTAAAGCAGTCATTCAAAAATTTTATGGAAATTGGAAGACATGCCTGATCATGTGGAGCTTGTTCATAGCGTAAAAACCTAAATTACATGTGTGGATGTAATGTAATGTAACCTTGTGATTTATAAGGACTACACATGCAGACAGAAAGGAAAAAAATGATTTCATGGACTATACTTGTATATATATACATATATACATATATATATACATATATATACACATATACATACACATATATGTATACACATATATACACATATACATACACATATATATATACACATATATACACATATACATACACATATATATATATATATATATATATATATATATATACATATACACACACTATATATATATATATATATATATATATACATATATACACATATACATACATATATATATATATATATATATATATATATATATATATATTCATATATACATACATATTCACATATATATATAGACATATTATAT
>VUQK01013211.1:8689-40795 GCA_015106715.1 Bujurquina vittata | reverse complement strand
ATTAATGGTAGAAACAAAAAAAAATTAATGATTATGAATAATCAAAAATTAAAAAAAAAAAAAAAAAAAAAAAGTGTGAATAAAGTAGTCATTCCCTCAGTAGTGTCAAGTTGAAGGATCACCTAATACATTCATATGAATTATAGAGGCGGTATGTGCTTACACACACACACGCACGCACGCACGCACGCACACACACACACACACACACTCACTCACTCACTCACTCACTCACTCACTCACTCACTCTATATTGGCAAAAGTGTTCACTCACCCATCCAAGTCATTGATTTCAGATGTTCCAATCACTTCCATGGCCACAGGTGTACTGTATATAGATAGACCTGTGACCATAGCACCTAGACATTCAGACTGCTTCTACAAACATTTGTGAAAGAATGAGTCGCTCACAGAATCCCAGTGTGGTACTGTGATAGGATGCCTCCCGTGCAACACGTCCATTCGTGAAATTTCCTCGCTACTAACTATGCCACAGCCAACTGTTAGTGGCATTATAAGAAAGTGGAAGCAATTGAAGACTACAGCAACCTAGCCACAATGTGGTAGGCCACATAAAATGACAGAGGATGCAGATGTTGCCAGCTTTCTGCAGTCAATCACTACAGACCTCCAAACTTCTTTTGGCCTTCAGATTAGATCAAGAACAGTGTGTAGAGAGCTTCACAAAATGGGTTTACATGGCCGAGCGGCTGCCAAGTCAGTGCAATGCGTCCAATGCAGTGGTGTAAAGCACGCCGCCGCTGGACTCTAGAGCAGTGGAGATGTGTTCTCTGGAGTGATGAATCACCCTTCTCCATCTGGATATTCAATAGACAAGTCTGAGTTTGCAGGTTGTCTACATGTAACTGCATTGTGCCAAGTGTAAAGTTTGGTGGTAGGGAATTATGGTGTGGAGTTGTTTTTCAGGAGTTGGGCTTGGTCTCTTAGTTCCAGTGAAAGGAACTCTTAATGCTTCAGCATACCAGGAAGCTTTGGACAATTTCATGCTCCCAAATTTATGAGAACAGTTTGGGGATGGTGCCTTCCTGTTCCAACATGAATGCTCAACAGTGCGCAAAGCAAGGTCTGTAAATACATGGATGAGTGAGTTTGGTGTGGAAGAACTTGACCAGCCTGCACAGAGCCCTGACCTTAACATGACAGAACACCTTTGGGATGAATTAGAGCAGAGACTGCGAGGCTGGCCTTCTTGTCCAACATCAGCGTCTGACCTCACAAATGCGCTTCTGGAAGAATGGCCAAAAATTCCCATAAACACTCCTAAACCTTGTGGAAAGCCTTCCCAGAAGAGTTGAAGCGGTTTTAGTTGCAAAGGGTGGGCCGACATCATATTAAACCCTATGGATTAATAATGAGGTGTCACTCTAGTTTATGTGCATGTGAAGGCAGATGAGCAAATACTTCTGGCAGTGTATATATATTTATTTATTTCTACGATTTTACTTTGATTCTAACAGTATTGTAACGAAGTAAAAAAATATCAGAGCTAGTAATATTTACATTCATCTGTTTCTTCATGTCTCATAAAGGAGATTAATCCTCTAGATCTTTTAAGAATACAACTCTCTAACCACACTGAGCTGAGTGAAACCTGTTTGTTTGTTTCTCTCCCACAGGCTGTTGTTTGTTTTTTTTTAAAGAGGCCCTTGGTAAAACCCATATTTATTACTTATTTATTAAACTGTGGCAATACAAGTGCATGCACAATCAGACAGCTTAAAAATCTTATCTCATCTTTCTTATTTCTTATTAGGTTTCAGGTCCCCCTCAAAAAAAGTGTTTTGGTCAGTGTTACATCTGTTTGGCTTCAAGCTTTTCTACTTTTTCACCAGAGGGATTTTATCAGATTCCTCTGAATGTTTCTCTGAGCTCACCTGAAAATATGTGCCTGCAAGCAGTATTTCATCTAGTTTCAAAGCTGATCTTTACCCGTCAGGCTGCTCACATCTCAAATGCACATCTTACAATAATGTAGTAGGAGTCCTGTTTGTAGCAGTGAAACAAAACCACATCAGACAGAATTTTTCAAAGTGCTGCATTTTTATTTAAGCTCAGAAATGTATGATGGGGTGGGCTTTAGCTTTGGCTCATCACTGATGTTTGCTAGCATTGTTTTATCGATAATCTGTACTAAAGAAAGCAGTTGTTGAACATAGTTTATTATTGCAAGTGGTTAAAGAAATTTTAAAATGTTATCTAAATTGCTCATTACAATGAACTTGGAAGGATTTGCCAAAAAGGGATCTAAAAGTACCCAGCAGAGGTTTCTGAAAAAACATGCAACTTCCCTTCAAATTTTCTCATCTGTCTCGCTTGCCCCTCACCTCTTTAATCCACCATGGCTCTTCCCAGGAGAGATGGTCCGTCAGGCTCGAGTATTGGCTCAGGCCACTTCTGACTTGGTGAACGCCATGAGGTCCGATGCTGAAGCCGAGGTTGACGTTGACAATTCTAAGAAGTTGCTGGCAGCTGCTAAATTGCTGGCTGATGCCACAGCAAGGATGGTGGAGGCAGCAAAGGTAAGAAGTATATTTATACTGTTTGTTTTTCAAATTTGACTTTCATAGCTGAACCTATCCACAAGAAGGAAAAAATAAATCTGAACTGAGTTGAAGTGTTCATTTTAATCTCAGTAGTGGCATTTTAAAAATCAGATACAGATCTAGAGGTCTGGGCTTTGCGTCTGTGGTACATACAAAGTGACCTTTACAGTGACAGCATAGGGGAAAGACGCAGTGTGTGTCTGTGTGTTCACATGAAGAGGAAAGACCAAGAATGTCACTTTGGGAGATTATTCTTCTTGGTCTTTTTGGCGCAGTTCAAATTCTTTAATAAGATTACTCTAAAAATGCATTAAAAAAAACACTCTTGATCTGTAATTTGAAATGCCAGAAACCTGAGAGGTTTTTCTGAAATCAACATCAGCGTCGTCAGCCTTGTTAAGCAATACCTAAATTCATGAACTGCTAATGGAGGTTTCGTGACATCAATTTTTGTAGAATTCCGAGTAATTCCGTTGAAAATAGTTGAATAAAATCTGGTTTGAAATGCTCTTTATGGAGAATGAAGCAGCTGCTGAATTTTCAAACCAAAACATGGACATTGTAACATTGAAGACAATTTTGGAGCTCACTGAGACACAAATGATACTGTATTGTATTATTATTATTATTATTATTATTATTATTATTATTATTATTATTATTTTGAATCCCAACAATACTGTTGTCTTGAACCTCTGTCCTGTAAATAGTCAGGGTCAGGAATTACTCTGAAGCATAGAACCAATCACCAAATAAAATTCAAAATTCACACAATTGTTCTCAAGCCACACAACATTAATACTTTTTTCCCATCTATTTCTTCTTGCTTCTCAACATTTTATGGCAGCAACATAAAAATTATGAGCACGTCAAACTTTTTTTCTTCTTCCTTATTTATTCCCCAGACTGCTGAGGCCAGGCTTAGCATTGCCTCTTATCTCATCTTCCTTTTTCCAATCTATTTATCTGCTATCTTTCTACATCAGTCCCATTATCTGTCAACAGAATCACACGCTGATATTAATAACTCTTCACTCCCACCATGAAAATTAAATGATGCCCTCCAGCTGGTTGGTAGAGTCTGGTGCCAGACTTATCACCATCACAGCTGTATATTTATCCGTGTGAATGGAAGCTGAGACTTTAGCCAAGCATTGCCTTGGTAACATATTTAGTATATTTTGCTTATAATTTGCTCTAATTTTTTTTTAAACAAATGTGTTCATGTTTGCTTATTTTTGGAGCTGGTGTCGGGCTGTGATTTGCTGAAACACATGTGTTGTATTACTATTAAACAAACTCAGCTTTTAAAGACTAGTTCCCCAGGAATAATTCTTTCATGCAAAGTGTTGTTACACCCTCTGGAAAACATCACTTTCTAATAATTATGCAAATTGGGTGTTCTATTTAAATGGTGTCAGCAGTTGCCAACAGGCAGATGACAGCTGCAAATTGCACTGACTTGAAACTGGTTGCTAACAACATTTTTACTCTGATTAATGTCCTTGGAGCACAAAATTAGTTTTGTTTGTCTGTGCATTTAATAAATTCGGTTGTAGTGACTTCTGCCGGTAGCATCATTGAGGTTAAATATTTCTTTAATGACATCAGTTGTCAGTTGTAGCTGCAGGTGATGCTCCCCATTAATTAACTTAATGTTAGCAGGGTGAGGTTTCTCTCTTGCAGCAAGCAACAGGAAGGTGCAAGCACCCAGTAAACATCTACTGCTGTATACATTAACAAGAAGATGGAAAAGCTTCTTGATGTGAATAAACAACAACTCTTGACATTTAGCCATCTACAAAGAAGTGATTGATTGTGTGAAGTTCTGCAGCACTGAAGTCATTTTCAAAGATTTCTCTAGACTGGATGTTCTAAGATAATTTTCCCTGCCCTGCCCATCTGTTATGTATATGTTTTATCTACGTGTGTGTGTATTCTCAGGGAGCAGCAGCCTACCCAGAGAATGAGGACCAGCAGCAGAGACTGAGGGAGGCTGCAGAGGGGCTGCGTGTGGCCACCAATGCTGCTGCTCAGAATGCCATCAAGAAAAAACTGATCAACAGACTGGAGGTCAGCAGAGCCAAAATAACTGTTGCTTGTTGACCCAAGTAAATAAGTTACACCAGGAAGATATTTCTTTCTGAATTTACCTGAGAGGTGATACAGTGTTATCTCCAACACCTATTCTAAATGTCACCATCTCCAAAGTAGCATCTATTAGGATACTGTATCACTGTCTACAAAGTTCAAATGAGGCACCAAAGATTAGCAAAAATGAGATTTTGATGTTTCGTGAGATGTTTTTCACCATTAAATGTCAGGTTTTACGCAGAATTTGCTTCAGTTCATTATTAATTTATTTATTTTCGCCTGAAATAGGAAGAGAAGCACAAATGAAATGAATCGAAAGTTGCTCATTTGCCTTAAGGTTGCTTGGCTCACGACTCTGCATCACCTTGTCGCTGTTAATGTGCAATATTATATAAAATGTAGCTTAATGCTGTTTTATGCTGCATATTCAACAGTACCATTTCAACATCCACAGTCAAAAGCTGAGAGGTGAAGCGAGAGTGACACAGTGACTGTTAAACCATACTTTACATGTGATGTTTGTGTGGGTCTTGTCATTATTCCTCAGAATGCTGCCAAGCAAGCTGCAGCTGCAGCCACACAGACCATTGCTGCTGCTCAGAATGCTGCCGCCTCCAACAAGAACACAGCTGCTCACCAGCAGCTGGTGCAGAGTTGTAAGGTGAGGGATGATGCTAACAGCAGGGTGCCATTTACTTTTTGATGTTTTTGGCTTTTTGTGTTAAATGCATTGAAACTTTATACTTCTTTAGAAGTGTCTCCATTTTTTTTTTACTGCGTTTAAGCTTGTGTAATTATGCCTAAATGTTGTTTTTTTTTTGGCGTGTGTTTTATATAGGCTGTTGCAGACCACATCCCACAGCTTGTCCAGGGAGTCCGTGGCAGTCAAGCCAAACCAGAGGACCTCAGTGCTCAGTTAGCCCTCATTATTGCCAGCCAAAACTTCCTACAGGTGCAGCCCTTTATGGCCTTTTGCTTTCTCTGTTTTGCTAGAGAAGAGATTGTTAAAACTTTATGTCCCCACACTCATACTGGGTAACTTCAGTCCTACATTGGAAACCAGGCTGAAAGTATAAATAGTGCTTCAGTCATGTGGGGATGTTAAAAATAGGCCGGTAACCTCTTTTTGGTGTTAACAGGCTGTTGGAGATATGCTGGTGTGAATGGTATATGTGTTAAATACCTGGGTGGGATTTCAGAGCTCCACATATACCCACTGGAGAAATGTCACTACACATGTGTACTTGGTGTTACGCAGTGCATTGTTTGCTAGATTCTCTAAGGAAAGCATTTTATTAAGCCTTTATAAAATTTTAATATATACCCCACCCCCACCCCCCCCCCACACCCCCACCCCCACCCCACCCTGCAGCCTGGCAGTAAGATGGTGACCTCAGCCAAGTCGTCTGTTCCCACGGTGACTGATCAGGCTGCAGCCATGCAACTGGGTCAGTGTGCCAAGAACCTGGCCACCTGTCTGGCTGAGCTGAGGACGTCTGCACAGAAGGTAAAACACAGACACGCGTGGGAATTCTTGCCTGTGGCAGTCTAGTCACAAAAATATTTTGTGAGGCATTTTTTTTTTGTTTCTTATTATTTCATTTGTAACTAATGTTTTATCTTGTGTTTTTAAATTGCACATAACACTACTGAATCTGTTGAAGTTTTATAACTCATAAACAGACAAGCGGTTAAATTTCTAATCAAAGATCAGTACTTCCAGAAACTACTCTGAGTATGCAAACTGTATTTTTTTTTCCTCTAGGCTCATGAAGCTTGTGGCCCCATGGAGATAGACTCTGCCCTTACTGCCATCCAGACCCTAAGAAGTGAGCTGCAAGATGCAAAGATGACTGCTGTAAATGCCCAACTGAAACCTCTGCCTGGCGAATCAGTAAGAGACATTGTACCCCCATAAAACTAAGTCAGGACTCACCTGCACTAGATTTAAGACATGCTTGTGCTCCTAAGGCATGAGCATGCCAGGAGCTTAGGGTGAGTGTTAGTTTGCAGGCTAATATTTTGTTTTTAGTTACCAAAAACTTTTCTTTCTTTTTTTTTCTTCTTCTTTCTCCCCTCTCTAGTTGGAGAAGTGTGCTCAGGATCTGGGCAGCACCTCTAAGTCAGTGGGGTCCTCCATGGCTCAGCTGCTCACCTGTGCCGCACAAGGAAACGAGCACTATACCGGTTGGTACTCTATACAAATGGCTACAGATGTTGAAATCCACGGCAGAGGAAGAAATCTTTTTAATTTTATGAAACCACACAACCTTTCTCATCTATTGCCTCAAGAAGATCTACCTCTTTAGTTATAAAACAACAACATCCGCAGCTGCTGTGAGCTTTGATGCCAGTTTTAATAAAAGATCCTTCATGTCGCACTTTAATGAGCTGAATTTATGGTCACCAGTTTTCTTGACCTTTCTCGAGTTCATTCTGCACCATTATCTCTTGCTCCACTCTTCACCGTGTAACACAAACACACAAGGCTCACTGATGATTTCATTACCTTTATAGTATCCTCGGCTAGAGCACAGCCCATAGAACCCGAGGAGAAACGCTCCCATCGCCTGGAACCTGTTTTTTCCCTTGAGTAATCTTGTTATCTCAACCATAATATGGCTTCATTCCATTTGTTTTATCCCATCCAGCTAATTTGTTGTGGATGAGATGTCACATTTCTCATGAGACTCTTACTGTCAGTTCCTGCCTGTGAGGGAAACATCCTAATGTCATCTTTGTTTTGTTGCTTGTTTGCTGCAAATTTGTCAAGGCAGAGGAATTACTTTTTGTGCATTAATCAAATGTTGTCACCAGTTTTTATGTCTTGAAAATGAATAGTGGCACTGTCTTGTCAAAAAGTGTCATAGCTTTATTAATGCTCTGTGATGCCTCTGAGATCTTTCTTGACTGTAGTTTGTGTCAGTTACTTTTTTTTTCTCTCTTACCTCTGATCATTCGGGGTGTAGGAATAGCAGCCAGAGAGACAGCCCAGGCTCTGAAAACACTCGCCCAAGCAGCCCGTGGCGTTGCTGCTTCCACTGTGGATCCCAAGGCTGCGGCCGCCATGCTGGACTCGGCTCGTGACGTTATGGAGGGCTCGGCGCTTCTCATACATGAGGCCAAACAGGCTCTGGTTTCCCCCGGAGACGCTGAGAGCCAACAGAGACTGGCACAGGTGAGACAATTCGGAATTGCTTGAGGTTATGGAGTCCTTTCAACACTGCAGATGGCAGAAGGGCTCAGTCCAACCCTCAGCTTCCTTTCACATTGTGGCACCTGTGCCATAAAAGTAACAATACCAAGTATTACCAGTATTACATTTTTTTTTACCTATGACCTTTATAACCATTTAAATACATAACAATTTTAATACATGTACAATGTTTGTGAATAAGTATTTTTTTTAACAAAATTAAATAAACTTCAAAAACTTCTTATTTATTTCTAAACATTTAAACAAATTTTACTACACAGTGAAATGAATGCTACACATGTACTATATCCACATAAATCCTATCCTTTACACTTGTTTTTACTGCACTGCAAACTTGTTAAAGTGTGTTTAAAAAGAACAAAGAAAGCAAAATGAATATATACAAACTATGGTACCGTTCCTTTAAAAGTAAATGCTGGGAGCTTTGTCCTATCAGAGTGCTTCTTGTTTTCCCCTGAAACTCGTGGAGTGTATGACGGGAAGTTTTATAGCAGAACTTTATAGATCTTATTGAATATTCTGTGAATGAC
Source organism: Bujurquina vittata (assembly GCA_015106715.1). Classification (NCBI taxonomy): domain Eukaryota; kingdom Metazoa; phylum Chordata; class Actinopteri; order Cichliformes; family Cichlidae; genus Bujurquina; species Bujurquina vittata. The sequence goes on along the minus strand of VUQK01013211.1, from coordinate 32,390 downwards.
ATTATGTGGCTTATAGGATGACAAATTAGGGGTCTATTTTTGTGTAAGACATGTATTAACCAGCCTTTCTTTTGCATAATATATCTAGTTAAATATTTATCATAATGTTTAGATGTATCTGCTTGGTATTACAGTCAAGTGAAAACCTGTCAAATTTAAAAAGTACCTCTGTAATAAACCAGGTGGCATATTTATTGGAAAATATTTTAATTATTTATGCCTTTTTGTCCATTTGTTTTCCACTCAAAATGAATAAATTATGTGACACCACAAGAGGTAATTTGATAGAAATCCCTTTATTTTCCCACAATGGGGAAATTTCAATGTTGTAGCAGCAAGCTATTGTATAGAGACAGAATAAGATACCATAAACACAATAAGCAAGTATAAAAAGATAAAAATAAATAAGAAAATACAAATACACGATATACAAATAAAAAACTGCATATGCTATGTACAGTATAGTCAATATAGACAATGTGACCAATCAAATGTCAGCAGTGTAGATATATACATAGTAAACACTCTTATGTCTGGGAGCAGTGCTGGTTAAAAAGTGTCACTGCTGCAGGCAGGAAGGACCTGCGATAGCGCTCTCAAACATTTGGGGTGCAGCAGTCTGTCAGTGATGGAGCTTCTCAAGGCTCGCACAGTTCCATACATGGGGAGGGAGTCATTTGACAGCATAGAGTACAGCCTTCTTATCATCCTCCTCTTCATCACCAGCTCCACAGTGTCCAGGGAGCAGCCTAGGACAGAATAGTGGATACTGATAGTACTAATAACACAATAGTCTGATATAAGGACTTATGAAAAATGTTGTAATACGAAATAAATTTGCAAGCCTGTGCCGCTCTTTTATCGTATTGGCTTTTGTTTGTAACTCAGGAAACTACTCCAGTGAGATATCATGTCGTTGCCGTATGCTTCTGCTTCTGGCTATGTGTAATATTATGGGTTGGTTGATAATTATGAAGAAAAAAAAAAGATCTAAATTCTGGCATCAATTATTGTGCACAACTGCCATGCTCATTAACGTTTCAAGCTTGGACTTCTAGCTTAGCTTCCACCTGTACTCACCATCCTAACCCAGTTTGCTGTGTATTGCAGGTGGCCAAAGCTGTGTCTCATTCCTTAAACAACTGTGTCAACTGTCTGCCTGGCCAGAAGGATGTGGACATGGCTCTCAAGAGCATCGGGGAGGCCAGCAAGAAGCTGCTGATTGAAACTGTGAGTTATAAGAACTCTGCCAGCATCATTATACACCTACAGTATGTATGAATTGAGGAACTGCTAGATATTTGGAAATGTTTTATCTTGAATCATTCTGTTGCGTGCTGCCTTCAGATCCCACCGGCCTCCAAGTCATTCCAGGAGGCCCAGAGTGAGCTGAACCAAACAGCAGCTGACCTGAACCAGTCAGCAGGCGAGGTGGTCCATGCCTCCAGAGGCTCCAGCAGCCAGCTGGCCGTGGCCTCTGGAAAGTTCAGCCAAGACTTTGATGAGTTCCTGGATGCTGGCATAGAGATGGCTGGGCACACTCAGGTTGGTCTTGTATCTCAATTCCAATGTCTTTAACAGCCACTGTCATCAATATAATACAGTAGTAGCACATATTACAAGTCAGATATTCCATTGAAGGGAGAAAGATTTCAGACTCCTTTTTTGAAACATATTTTTCCATGTTGATGTTCTAGAAAAAGGATGACCAGGTGCAGGTGATTGGTAACCTGAAGAACATTTCCATGGCTTCTAGCAAACTGCTGTTGGCTGCTAAAAGTCTGTCTGTGGACCCAGCAGCAGCAAATGCCAAGAACCTGCTAGCTGCTGCAGCAAGGTACAACTTAGCACACAGGCTGTCCTACGAATTGGAAGCAGATGAAACCCAGCCAAAAGACGATACTGTGTGCTCGCTTTTCTCAGGATAGATCTTTAGATCTAAGAGTCAATATAATGCTCAGGATCTAAGGTTCACTAACAAGGCTTCTAGCAAATAATTAGCTGTTCAAAGCAACTGTAATATATGAGTTCACAGATTAAAAACAAATTAAAATATGCTTTACTGAAATGAGAGAATTATATTTTTTTATAATTGTGTTTTTATTTGATATTGATTTTAATCAGTTCAAATTGTTGTCTTTAAACTACCATTTTACTCATTTGGCAATCAGCATATGGTAAAAGTGTCTATCAAGACAAGTGGGCTTTGTTATGATTTTCGTGTTATCAGCAAAATGCACTCACACATCTACTTGCTATAATAACATAGTCATTAATGAGATTAGTGGGGCCCATTGCAGCTGCCAACCTAAACTTGTAATTTAAAAAACTGAAAGCAAACAAAAAGACATCCACAACAAAATTTTAAGACAATCAAACATGGGTGTAAGCATAAGCTTGCACACACTAAACACACATATAGATATGTGGAATGCCGCATGCATTACCACACAGAAATCAGCAGGAAAAAATGCTCACATTTCAAAACCGACAAGCTCAGAATAAAACCTATTTCCCTTACACTCTCATGGACCAGAATGTGATATTTGTTCCTCTCTATTCCAGAGCTGTGACTGACAGCATCAACCAGCTGATCACTCTATGTACACAGCAGGCTCCTGGCCAGAAGGAGTGTGACAATGCCTTGAGAGAATTAGAGGTAAAAAAAACGTTTGTTTACAATCGGCTATCATGCCAACAAGTTTTAATATAAGCTATGAGTATAAAACACCTTTCTTTCTGATACCAACTAATGAGAGTAAAGTGAAACTAAAAAACCTCTAAAACTTTTATAAAGTTTTGCTCTTATTCGTGTCCCAGGCTGTCAGAGGAATGCTTGACAACCCCAATGAACCAGTCAGTGACCTCTCTTACTTCGACTGTATCGAGAGTGTGATGGAGAACTCGAAGGTAGGCCTTATCAGAACAGCAAGCATGCTCTGCAAGTCCAGTTAAGCATCTTAAATATATGATTTCTTCTCTGTTGACTCTTTGTTCAGGTCCTGGGAGAGTCTATGGCTGGTATTTCTCAGAATTGCAAAACGGGGGATGTGTCTGCATTTGGAGACTGTGTGGGATCAGCATCTAAAGCCCTGTGTGGCCTCACTGAAGCTGCAGGACAGGTACAAAGTGTTAGAGAAGTGATTGTCACAGTACCTTAGAATATAAAGGAATAGCAATATGGGTGACAATGGCAAATGCTGTTTATAAGTGTAATTCTTCCACAGGCTTCCTACTTAGTGGGTGTGTCAGACCCCAACAGCCAGGCAGGACACCAGGGTTTGGTGGATCCCATCCAGTTTGCCAAAGCTAACCAAGCAATCCAGATGGCCTGTCAGAATCTTGTTGACCCAGAAAGCAGCCCCTCCCAGGTATAAACACATGTACAACTCTATATATACAATGCAGCGCACCAAAAGCTGCCAGTTAATTATGTAAAAGTGTAGCATACAGTGCCAACATAGTGCCATAGCACCGTGGTTATGCAGTTCTGCAGAGATGTGTTACAATATAATTCATTACCAGATCAATATGTTGGATGGATGTGTGTCTTTATTGATGTTATTTATTGCCTTTCTGTGGTACTTGCCTTGCATTAAGACATTCCTGGCTCATGCTCACATAGACTACGGTAATCTGTAGGCATTCTTCTTGTTTGAATAAAGCCAACTTCTCGTTGTTTAGAGAGAAAGAAAACTCGGGTATTAACTATTAACTTCCACAATAATCAGAACTGAGATAGTTCTACAAAAAAGTCATTATTTAGGTAGACAGTTATTTCATCCAAATTTCATAAAATTCTGTGCAAGTCTAATATTGATATTTACCCCATAATTGGCTTTATATCCAATTAAACACCATTGTTGAAGATTAACAGCTATTTGTGTAATTATTTCTATACCAGAAATTTTAAGAAAGATTTTTAGTAATAAATGGCACTTAGTTCATATAAATGGTGGTAGTACAAACTTAAACATTTACCATGCAGGCGTGAATGCTGTCTGCAGGGTGTCCCTGAATTTATTCCCTGCTAACCAGACTTTAAAAGCATGTCGTTCTGTCATCCCGTTTCCTCTCATCTCTGTGGTGACTCTGTAATGAAGCCAGAAGTTCCAGAAAAACTTGAAAACAAAAATAAAAACACTGAACCATTGGTAGACTTCACCTAGTGGAGCTGCTTCTATCAAATCAAGTATTTCTAGCAGTCAGAACAGCTCTGATGTGAACAATCACTCATCATGTGCTACATGTGTCAAGCAACCACTGGCCAAACATAATTTTTCAGATAATGTCCTGAATTTATGTAGGAGGATTTCTGCAGTGACTGAGCATTTGATACCTGCAGTCTCACTGACAAAAGTATTTTTAGACAAGCTCTGCGTTGCCAGTTTACAATTTTGTTGTTTATAATTTAACAGGTTCTCTCAGCAGCCACCATTGTTGCTAAGCACACCTCGGCTTTGTGCAATGCCTGCCGTCTTGCTTCTTCTAAGACGACCAATCCTGTTGCCAAGAGGCACTTTGTCCAGTCTGCTAAGGAGGTTGCCAACAGCACTGCCAACTTGGTCAAAACCATTAAGGTATTGTTTCATCAAAAGCTTGACTGTGACCTAATTGGCATAGTGTAGCTATAAACGTAATTGTGACATAAAATTTCTTTGCTTTCCGTGTGGGATAATCTGGAGGAATCTTTTTTTTTTTGTTAAATGTCTTTTTTTTATTATTATTATTCTTAGCTCTTTGATCACTTTAATACAGAATCAGTTTTGATGATATTTGTTTCATGCACCTTTTATGTTCCATCTCTCTCTCTTTCTAGGCTTTAGATGGTGATTTCTCAGAGGAAAACAGGAACAGGTGTCGAGTCGCCACGGCTCCGCTAATTGAAGCTGTGGAAAACTTGACAACATTTGCTTCCAACCCCGAGTTTGCCAGCGTGCCTGCTAAAATCAGCCATGAGGTATGGCTCTGTGAACATTAGTGGGCTGTTTGTATTATTACAGTTGATCTCAATAAAAGAAAACTATGCAAGGCTGTAAAAATGTGATCTTTTAATAAATACACATACAGTAAATGTACATTTTAACTGAAATTGAGGTTTGTTTGTTTTTTCTGTAGGGCTCTGCAGCACAGGAGCCCATCCTCCAATCCGCACGCTCTATGCTTGACAGTTCGACCTATCTGCTCAAAAGCGCACGCTCATTGGTTATCAACCCTAAAGACCCGCCCATGTGGTCTGTCCTGGCTGGACACTCTCGTACTGTCTCTGACTCCATCAAGGGGCTCATCACAGCCATCCGGTTAGTTAACAAGCATTCCATCAGGTTTTACAAACGAAATGCAAAAGACAAAGCAAAGCTGACAAACTACAGTGTATAAAGCTTTCCCATTTAAGGAACACTTTGGCATTTTAGGTGATAGGTACATTCACTTTCTTGCTGACAGTTCGGTATGGAGATCAATACTGCTCATGTCCATCAGGTCAGTATGAAGTTAGCACCAGCGGCTGCTTATATTAAAGCCTGAAAATGGGCAAACAGCTAGCCTGGCTGAGTTTAATAAAAACATTGTGATTATACGAATGATTTTGAGATATTTTCAAGCCAGCAAGACTCCAAATCATCAATCTAATAATTTATTTCTTTATAACACTACTGTAGTCTATTTCTGTGCAGATGTGCAGTAATGACAGGATTAAAAAGTAGGGGGGGAAAAACTGTTGTGTGTAATACAACTTTTGCTCCCTTTTTATCTGCTTTTATAAAAACACCTTGAGAAAGGGCAACCAGAAGCTGTAACCTGGGGTTACATACACTTGTTTTTGTGCCTCTGCAGCTCACATTTTTAATCTCCTCTTTCACACAGTTTTGTACCTGACCTTGATCGGAACAAAACTGATGCCCATGAGAGGCTAATTCCCTGAGTCAAACACACTGAATGTTAAGGTTCCCATTCGTCTCAGAACATCTGCACATTAGCATTCATGCATAGCCAGCTTAGCATCGCTTTCAGTTCTGATGCCCTTATCGCCTGCTTCCTTTTTAGACTGCAAATTCAGTACTGGGAGTGTAATAGAATTCAGTGTATATATTTCGGGCCCAAGCAATCCTGCAACAGCCAGGCTCATAACTTTGTTAGCCTCATTAAGCGCAAAGATGAGGTTTTATTTTAGTCTTACTTTCAGTGTGCCACCATGCATGGAAATGGATGTTTAACGAACTTAATCTGCCCATGAGGCCAAAGCCACAGACAAATCAGAGGTTCAAAGCTAATTTTGCTGCCCGGCTTGATCTCCCTATGCAGAAAAGAGACCCTACAGGCCACGTTTTGGTAGATGTGACCTGAGCAGCAATGAGGCGAGGAAGCCAGTTGAGAAGGGGGGGAAGATATCCTGGAATGTGTCTGTGTTTTAATAACTCCAATGTTAGCATTTCTTTCTCTTTTCTTTTCCTTTCTTCATCGCTCATTTTTGTGTTCAACCATTTTATTGCTTCTGCTTCTCTTTTCCTGCTCTCCTGTTCTCAGGGACAAGGCCCCAGGTCAGCGGGAGTGCGACTCGTCAATTGATAACATCAACAAATGTATCCGAGACATTGAGCAGGCCTCTCTGGCTGCCGTCAGCCAGAACTTACCCAGCAGGGATGACATCTCACTGGAGGTAAGCGACCGTTGGAAGATGGCTCAGAATCTTTGCAGACGACTGGTATCTTTCTCTGTTTTCATTTGTCTATTTGTTATTTATCTAGTTATCAATCTGCTTTGCATGCCTTTTTTCCACACTTCTGCCAGTTTAATAGTTAGTTGCTTTTAGCCTTTGTCTTGCATGCTAAATCAGTCTGTTTTTAATCTATTTTTAATCTATTAATTAGGTTTTCTGTCCCATCTAGGGCAAAGACAACTTACTCAACAGAGACAAGGATTATTATTTTAAATTTAACTAAATATTTGAATGGCAGTAGTTCCTCTTGTAGAACAGCTTGGGCCAGAATATGAGCCTTATGTTTTATGTCCTGACATTGGTGTGCTTTAATGCAGAGGTTTTGGCACCTGCTAAACAATAAAAAGTTTAAGATGACATATTAAAAGTCAGAGTAGCTCAGGGCAGTTATCTTTCGGTTTTCTTTCTTACTTAGTGCTTTTTAGCAGGTCCCGGATGCCTTCTTTGAATGCACCTCTGTCTCCCATAAAAAAGCAACACAAAAACCAATTTTGTTTTATTTCCTCTCTTCAGGCACTACAAGAGCAGCTGACGTCCACCGTGCAGGAAATTGGCCACTTAATTGACCCCGTTTCCACTGCTGCCAGGGGCGAAGCTTCCCAACTAGGACACAAGGTATATAGGGCAGTGACTTAATTACTATTATACTGCAACTGTGGAGTGGCAAAGTTGGACTTTTTCAGCAGCAGTATTCAGTGGCAGCAGTGTTGCATATAACTTTATGTTAGGCATGGACTGTTACAATTATCTCAGCATTACCTCTCATTTAATTATGCTGGAATTCTTTTTTATAATTTATGCATTGTTAAAGCAGCAAACAGTTTTACTTTTATCTCAGTAGACTCCCATCTGCCAGCAGTATGCTCTGCGCCATTGTCCAGCTTTGCAAGGTTATCAGCATTTCTTCATGTGTTGTAAATAAGATAATTACTGAAATATTAAAATACATTCACATAAAAACACAGCCTTAAATTGGGTCCAGTAAGTGAAATGTGTAAAAGGTTGAACACACACATGATCGATAATTTGAGAATCTGTTAATTTTCAGTATTCTTCACATATGAACGTGACATTTAGTATTATACAAGGTTAAGTGCTGACTTCTGTGCTCTTTTACTCTTTGCCTCAGGTGACCCAGCTCGCTGGCTACTTTGAACCACTGATCAAGGCCTCTGTGGGTGTGGCATCCAAGCTGAAGGACCACCAGCAGCAGATGACTTTCCTGGACCAAACAAAGACTCTGGCTGAGTCTGCTCTGCAAATGCTCTACGCTGCCAAGGAAGGTGGAGGAAACCCGAAGGCAAGGCGATTTGACGCTCTATTTTATACTTTATGTACCTTGTGGAAACTATTCCTTCACTTCCACTGCGTACCTGTGACAATTATCTGAACTTTTCTAATGCCTCAGCGAGTGTTATTAACTCCATTTGCTGCACACTTGTCATGCACAGTTAGGTCTATATTTTGTTGGACAAAGATATAATTTTTGTAGTTTTGCCTCTGTTCACCACCATGGTGAAATTTAAATCAAACAGCTGTGATTAGTGGAGACTTTCAGTTTTAATTCAAGGGGTTGTACAAAAAATTTACATGAACTGTTTGGGAATTACAATCATTTTTATACAGCCCTCCATTTTTCAAAGCTAAAAAATAATTGGACAATTGACTGACAAGCGGGTCTCTTTCATAGCATTCATGAGACACTCATTCATGCTACTCAGAGAACCGCGGTTATATGCATAACCTTAAGTTTCATGGCCAGGTGAGACCAGTTCTCTTTTTATTTCATCACAGATGAATCAGACATATCTGAAGTTGATTTAAAGTTTTGAATGTTGTTAGAACTTTTTAAATTTTAATTACATACATGGACATGTATGGCTGTCATTGGTCAGTACTGTTTATTGATGATGTGACTGTTGATAGAATTTTGAAGTGCACAGGGCTATATGCTCTGCTCAGATTCAGCCAAATGCTGCAAAACTGATTGGAGAGTGCTTTACAGTGCAAATGTATAATGAGCTAGAGCATACTGTAAAAGCCAGGCCAGAGGTTCTTAAGGCAAAGAAATGGGATAATCTTTAGTGACTAAGTAAATCAGATGATCTCAACCCGAGAGAGCATATACCTCATTATTAAAATTATTATTAAAATCTAAGTTAAATGCAGAAAGACCCGCAAGCAAGCAGCAGCTAAAGGTGGCTACAGTAAAGGCCTGGGAGAGCATCTCAAGGGAGGAAACATAATTTGGTGATGTCCATGGGCTCAAAACTGCAGGCAGTCGTTGATGGCAAAGGATTTTCATCCACAAATCAGAAAAAAAAACTTACATTTAACATTTTATTAGTTTGTTCAGTTAATTTTGAGCCACTGAAAATAGGAAGAGGAATGTGTATAAAAATGTCTGTAATTCATAAACTGAAAATTTTTTTCCTCTGAACTAAAGCTGAAAGTCCACTTTAATCACATCTTGATTGACTTAGAAACCATTGTGGTGATGTACAGTACAGACAAAACTAGAACAATTGTGTCTTTATACAACAAATTATGGATGTATCTGTGCACATACATATATTTCACATGTGTCACACTTTACAGGCATCTCATACCCATGATGCTATAGCAGAGGCAGCTCAGCTCATGAAAGAGGCGGTTGATGACATTATGGTGACACTGAATGAAGCTGCCAGTGAGGTGGGAATGGTGGGAGGAATGGTGGAATCCATCGCAGATGCTATGGCCAAGGTGGGTCCAGCTTGTTACAGTGCGTTGTTATTTGGTAGTGCAGTAAATAATAAGGATAAGAGGATAGAGAATGATGTCTTCACTGCTTTTAAATTATGCTTAGAGATTTATTGGGTAAATTAATTTGCATTCTCTGGTTCTTGAATAATAGAATATACTACAACTACAGGAAAACTCTTGAGTTTTAGTTTTTTTTTGTGATTGTCTGTCTTTCACCATCATCTGATTGAGCTCGTCACTAGCTGGTTATTGATTGACAGCTCCATTCTGTATTCATTTGTGCTATAAGATGGCATGGCTGCAAGTCAGATAATATAATCATCCAAGATTATCTAAAGATGAGCAAAACCACAAGTTGTCTAAAAGGGTAAATTGCATCCACACTCTGCCCTGTCCCCAACATTCACAACTGGCATAGAAAATGAGTCCAATTAAATCTAGTGCACTTAAAAAGTAAGTTACTTGATATTATATTAAACACTTGTGCTCTATTTTAGCATAAATTGTTAAAAACTGTGTAGTGGGGAACATCATGCTTTGAAAGGTTTTACACTGGCAAAAGCCAGAATGCTGTAAAGAAAGAGTGTGGTAAATTAATTTAAAGGTAACAGTACAGGGGTTACGATATGAAGGCAAATGTTAACTTTTTTCCAGAGTTTACAGAGCAATCATCATTTTCTCACAAAAGTTCCCTTGTTTTCTTTCCTCCTTTTGACCCATGATTTTCTGTTGCCGTGCATAACATCTTGATTACAGCCGTAATGTTTCCCAGGTACCATTTTAAAAAGTCACTGATTAACATATTAATACAAATCACAAGCCACTGAAGCAAAAGGAAATTGACTGTCAACACAGCCATTCTTACTCAGAGCCAGATAATTTGACCTATCTTTCCAATTAACAGTGAAAGTATCGGCAAACCCGTGACCTGCAAAACAAGAAAAAGCCTTTTATCTCAAGTACAGACAGCAGCTAGCATCAGCTAATTATATTTCTCCTCACCGTACTGAGTGAGAAGCATTGCAGAGGTGAAGAAGTGTCTCGGGAGTGTGAGTTCACCAGAGGGAACAGCATCTTTGGATCAACTTTATGTGGCATGTAATGAATAATTAATGAAAATGGTTCATTTTTAGTACATGTTCAGCATGCAGGTGCATGTTTTGTCTGTGTGTCAGTCAGCAAAGTTGATTAAATGGGGATAATCCTCTCAAATAATCCCATTGGCATAATGGTCACCCTCCACTGTGGTTGTTAGCAGCGGTGATTTAAACAGCTTTTCTGATTAACTTTGAGTCACCTAGTCAAGGCTGCAGATTTTAACGTATTATTTCTGTCAGCGGGAGGAGTGAGCACCATGCACTTGCAATATTATAGATACCTTTCATTACCAGCGTGGTTTTCTGGCATGGTGGAATCTCTGATATTTTTTACCGTTCCACGATATAATAAGTAGTCTAATTTGGCAGAAATGCTGGAAACATATAATATTTGAGCTGCAAGCTGATGATCAAATGTTTTTGGGGCTGATGCTGTTTTAAAGCTGTAATTACAGAGTGGGTAATTAGGTGGATAATTTATAATGAGTGTTTATCATTCATACAGAGTATTCCTCTGAATATAAAGCTGCATTAATGTTGGTTTGCTGATGCCTGCACACCTGGCAGAATTGGTATAATTGAAGGGTAGATTGGATTTAACATGCCATTACAAGTAAAGAGCTGAAAAATGTGTTTTTCTTCACGTTTGAAGATATTTGTTCCTATTGTGAAGGACAAACCAGTCATGCCTAAAATGAAAATTCAGTGCTGTTTTAACCGTGTGCCGATGTGTGTCTTCCCTTAGCTGGATGAAGGTACACCGCCTGAACCTGAGGGCTCATTTGTGGATTACCAGACCAGTATGGTGAAATACTCTAAAGCCATTGCTGTCACTGCTCAGGAAATGGTAAGCTCCGAAAATAACCCTTAACATTTTTTGTTTCTGAAGTACACTTGTGAGCTATGAATGGGTTATTGTTGATTATAAGCAAAATGCTTTTATTTCATTGCCATACAAATCAAAGCGTATGCAAGCTTTTTCTGAAAAAACACAGTTTGATGTAGTCAATTTGTTATTGCAGTTTGTAGAAAATTTGCTGTTGCTTAGTGCCAATTCTCCATTGTGTGAAGTGATTGGAAGGTTAAATCGAAGAGAAACCACGATTTCTCATGCCAACATGACTTCACAGCATTTCATAAGCATAGTTAGTAACAGAGACAGAACTTAATGATTTTTTATCCACCTAGGAAAGTCCAAATTTCTGATGAAATTCTTTATGTACCCACAGTTCCTCGTCCCATATCTGATTATTCTCTCATTTTTATCGTTTCTGTAATTTTGTGATTTTTGTCTTTTCTTGGACTTTTCTCCTTTAGAGGGGAAAAAAATTCAATTCAAAGAAACAAATGATCTGTATACATGTCAATAATGCTCTACAGTTTGTTGACAGTTAGTAAATTTAGTCTGTGTTTTGGGGATTTTTCTCCCTCTCCCCCCCCCATCAGATGACCAAATCAGTGACTTGCCCGGATGAGCTGGGAGCCCTGGCATCACAGGTGACTGTGGACTATAGCCAGCTGGCTGTTGAGGGACGACTGGCTGCCCATACAGCTGAACCAGAGGAGGTGAGGATATCTTAACAGTTTTTATCTGTGAAACAGCACTGCTACTTCTGTGTAAAAGTTTTCCCTTTGTGACATATATGGCTTCTTGGATTTAAAGGAAACCTATGTATTAACATGTATGCTGTTCCTGTTATTTTCTGTCACATGGTTGTTGAATGTTCATCAAAGTTCAGGCTTCAGACTGCTATAAAAGCTTTGCCACGAGTAGTTGGGGGTAAGGGGAGAGAGACGGCACAAATGGCATGCTGTGGAAGAGAGCCAGAGATTGATAATAACTAATGATTAAATCCAGAGTGGTGTATAAACACAGATAGTAAAAAGTGGTGAATGAAAAAGAAACACTCAGTGCATCATGGAAATCCACCAATAGCTTAGGTTCTATTGCAGCATAACTAAGGAATGGTTCAGGGTCACCTGATCCAGCCCTAACTATAAGCATGAACAAAAAGGAAGGTTTTATAATAATCTTAATCTTAATCTTAATCATCTTAATAATAATCTTAAAAATAGAGAGGGTGTCTGCCTGCCGGCACCAAACTGGGAGTTGGCTTCACAGAAGAGGGCCCTGAAAGCTGAGGGTTCTGCCTCCCATTCTACTCTAAAGTATCAGATGAAGCACAAATAAGCCTACAGTCTGAGAGTGAAGTTGTCATGGTCCTGGGCCGGTGGCCCAGTGTTTTATGTTTGTATTCATCAGTTTTGCTTGCAGTCCCTGTGTTACTGTGTGAGTTGACTTCCTGTTTTATTTTGGTAGGGTCTTGTTTCTTCATTGTGTTTAGTTTTTCCTTCCTGTGTCTTCCTCTCAGGTGTTCCTCATCCCCTTGTTACTTGTTGTGTATTTGTCTGCATTTTAGTCAGTTCATAGTCAGGTCGTTGTTTTCATGATGGAGTGTTCGTTTCTGTTTCCGGTTCTGGTCTGTTTACTTACTGTCTGCTTGTGGTCTAGTTTCTATGTTCTGTGGGTTTTGGATTTCTCAATAAAAATCCCTTGAGGTTGTCTTATGCCTACAGTGTCCTGCATTTTTGGTCCAACTCTACCTGACACACCGCCCGACATGACAGAAGTGCTGTATTGGGGGTGATATGGTCTTTGAGATTAGACAGGGTCTGATTATTCAAGACCTTGTATGTAAGAAGGATTTTTAATTAAATTCTGAATTTGACATCGGAGACAATGAAAGGAAACCAATATGGGAGAAATATGCTCTCTCTTTCTAGTCCCTGTCAGTACTGTAGCTGCGACATTTTGGATCAGCTGAAGGCTGATGATAATGAATTACAATAGGCCAGCCTAGAAGTAATAAATACACTAATTGGCGAATTGGTTATCTGTTTAGATATCAAGTTTCCAAGGTTTGTAGGGCAGAGTAAAAGAACTTCAGTTTTATCTGAATTTAGAAGCAGGAAATTAGAGGTCATCCAGGTCTTTGTCTGTAAGACATTACTGCAGTTGATGTGTCATCTGGATCATAGACAGATAAAGCTGGGTATCATCTGCATAGCAGTAAAAATGTGTGCAATGCTATCTAATAATACTGCTTAAGGGAAGCATGTATCGTGTAAATAGAATTGGTCCTAGCACAGAACCACAACAGTATCAAAAGCTGCACTGAGGTCTAACAGGACAAGCACAGAGATCAGTCCATTGTCAGAGGTCATAAGAAGATCATTTGTAACCTTCACTAATTTTGTTTCTGTGCTGTGATGAATTCTGAAACCTGACTGAAACTCTTCAAATAAACCGTTGCTCTGCAGATGATCAGTTAGCTGTTTTATAACTACTCTTTCAAGAATTTTTGAGAGAAAAGAAAGGTTGGAGATTTGCCTATAATTAGCTAAGACAGCTGGGGCAATTGATGGCTTTTAAAGTAATGGTTTAATTACTGCCACCTTAAAAGCCTGTGGCACATAGGCAATTACTAAATTGATATTGATCATCTTTTATATTGAACCATTAATTAATGGTAGGACCTCTTTGATCAGTTTTGTTGGAATGGGTCTAATAGAGTTTCACGGTGAAAGGGCGCAGTGCGGAAAAAAAACCTGGGTTTCTTATTTTCTTCAGTGATGAATAATAAGATGCCCTAGCTTTATGGGGAGCTATTTTATAGATCAACAAACTCCATTTCTGGGAGGCCAATCCATGACTGATTGTCTTTGCTTTTGAGTAATTCATAGTTCACTGTTAAGTGGCTTAAATTAATTTAAAAGCAGCCAATATCCAAAGAACAATTTTGAAAGACATTCATAAAGCCTGGGGTTTAAAAATGATAGTATGTGAAAGTCTGGCTTCTCTTCTGCAAAATATAAAGAAATGATTGTGGTGCATCACTTATACACAGCATTAAAGTTTTAAAAATGTTATAGCATAAAATCAAAATATGAAATTGTAACCTGTCAGAGAAATTGTCGGACAGCCCAGCAAACAATAAACAAAAATGAGAAAAAAGCATTTCCTGAAGAAAATGCTACTGTGAATGCTTGCAGCGGAAAGATTGCCGCTGAAATGCCAAGAAGTGCTTCAAAGAGCCAAAAAGTGATTTGCTGAAAGAGCTTAAGCAGCTGAAAAATGCTGAAAATTAATTTGAAATGCAAGAAAGCTGAAATTGTCAACAAAGGAGCTAAATTGAGCTCAATTTGCTGAAAGGGCAGAAAAACAGCCTGGCAGCCAATGGGAGGTGCCACCGGAGCAAGGACTTATGGGATTATTTATGCTGATGTTTGGCCACCATGACTGAGATGGCTATGGCAGCTGATGACCTCAAGCCATTTTTCCTGTATGAGGTGTTCTGACTTTGTGTTAATAGAACTGCAACTCCTTTGTGCAACCAGTAGGTGAGCACAGGAATATCAAGGAGCTACGAGGTCTCTTTCTTCCTTAACTGGAGCTTGTCATAATATCAATGAATTTGAAAAGATTTAAAGTTGAAAACTGAATGGAAGAATCTTCAAAATGTAGAGCGGAAGAGGGCTCGAACCTAAGCTACCTGCTTCCTCCCTCACTGCAAGAAGAAGTTATATATGTTTTAAAAATTCTAATGACTACCTAATAATAATAATAATAATAATAGCATGATTATCCTGAAAAAGCTGAACAGTATGATACCAGAATGGTTTCTGTAGCACAAAGTATGCAGAAGGATTTCAGCTGCAATACCTAGAAATGCTTGAATAAATTTAAAAAAAACAACTTAAAGGGATATTGCTAAATAAACAGAGCAGGAAAAGGAAGTAGAAAAAACTGTAAAAAAAAATGTGAAAAATCTTCAAGATGTTGAGTAGAACAGGACCCGAACCTTTGCTGCCTGCTTCTTACCTCACTGCATACATGGTCACCTTTTCTACCACTGAGCCACATGGGGTCCCACAACTACTCAGGTTCGCACCACATACATAATGAAGAGACATCTGCCAATCAGAATGTTACAAATGCCACCAATTGAAAATTAGGCTCCCACTCTAGCAAATACAATACACACCCATTATAGACTCTGAAACTGCTGAAAAAATGTGCTTAAACTTTCACTGTTCAAAAACCATAAAAGATATCAGCACACCGAGTATACGTTGAATCGGTGAAAGTCTTGGCTTCATTTTGAAGCTTAAATAGTGTCTCTATCTGAAAGTACGCTGAATTTATTAAGTTTTAAACCTGAGAATGGGCTTAAAGAGGATTTGAAGCTTTCCCCATTCATTTTGAATGAGGCAAAAAATTCATAAAATGCTTAATATTTCAAAAACGATAAAAGTTACACGCAAGAAAAATGAATGGCATAAATTTCCAGAGGACATACCATCCCATACAAGAATGGTTTCTGTAGCTTAACCGGTGCTGAAGTTATTAGCGACCGAAAAACATACGAAAGAACATATAAAGTATAAAGATTACAACAACAATACTGTGAATGCTTGCAAATAAGATAATCAAGGATCACTTTCAACAGTTAATCATGCAAAGCTATTCCAACTAGTGCATCAATAGAAATGTGCTTGAAAAGAACGTAGAAGGCCTCCTTTATTTTATACATGAACATGAAAAGTTTAAGTCAACTAATTAGCTGCATTTTAATTACTCATCTTTTTATTTTGCAGTTAAATAAATATCCTCCTTCTTTATGTTTTGCTTTTATAGATTGGTTTCCAGATCAAGACCCGAGTGCAGGACCTTGGTCATGGCTGTATCTTCCTGGTCCAAAAGGCTGGAGCTCTGCAGATCACCCCATCTGACAGTTTTACTAAGCGGGAGCTCATTGATTGTGCCCGCGCAGTCACAGAGAAGGTATTATTCTGCCAATAAAATGGTGCAACTTTATTTAATTAAAACCATTTTGTGCTTTTTGTTGTGTTCAGTTTTTTGTTACAATAATTCTACGCACCCATGCCACTAATGAAGCAAAACAGTTTATCTGAGTTGCCCCGTGCATTAACCCAAACTCATTTGGCTAATTGTTCTAATTTGCCTCATCTCTGGTCTGGAGATTTTTCTGCTTAGCCTGGTGTGTTCCACACTGAACTCTGTTCAGTGTTGCTCTTTAATTGAATGTTAGAGTAAAATAGTTTTTATCTATGTAGTTCACATGAAGTGATTTAGCTCTCGTGGGCTGCTACTATAATTAAATTTATCTATGTGTGGTTTAGTCATAGGATAACACTTTACAACCATTTGGATATTCTTTTACACAATCCTACCTGTGTTTTAATATCACATTTTCTTATGTCTAAACTTTTCATAGATATTTCTAATAATTCAAATGTGCTGACTTTTTTTTAATGCCAATTAAACATAAACATAAATTCTGCTGCCACTCAGGCATCTGTGAGGAAAGGAAATATTTGAAAGCACTTTCACATAAACGTGTCTCAGTGACTGAGTGAAGTGTGTTGCAGTGTGCTAACATGATTTTTTTTTTTTTTGTTGTTGTTGCTCTTTTGCTCTCCTCTGTTTTATCCAGTAAAGGTGTACTTAACTCTACTCAGACTGAGTAACACTACTTTACTGAAAATTGCTAAACTTGTATGTCCTTATTCATGTGCGTCATAAAATTTACCAACCCAGCCTAGATATGAAAAATATCTCTGCCTCTGCACATCCTCACCTTTGTGATTAATGGTCCGTTTATGTCCCCAGGTGTCTTTGGTGCTTTCAGCCCTACAGGCTGGCAATAAGGGCACTCAGGCTTGCATTACAGCAGCCACTGCAGTGTCTGGCATCATTGCTGATTTGGATACCACAATCATGTTTGCGTCCGCTGGCACACTCAATGCAGAGAATGAAGAGTCCTTTGCTGACCACAGGTTAGTGCTTGAAATGCACCCAGTAGTGCAAGACATAACTACAAGACCCAGCAGGAGTCTAAAATCTGCCCTCTAGTTATCCATCATCCCAAACTGACAGAGTGACATATTGGCTGCTGAATGGGGAGGAAATCTCTGCTGTTAGAAACAATAAATTATCCTAAGACTTTGAAAAATGCAGGTAGTGTCATATCTTATTGTCCTTGCTCTCACATTTAAGATTCCACTCTGAGGCAGCACCTCCACTGTGAAATAATAGAATGGAAAGAAAAATACAGTAGACGTATCCCATTATTTGCTTCTATGACCAAAAATTAGCGTAGATTTTAGTGTAGCATAGATCTTTTTTTTTTCTTTTTTAAATACTGTATACTGAAGAATCATTGATGTGTAGAGAAGCCATCTTAGGACAAGATGAAAGGAAACAGAATCACTTAATCTCAAATCATCTCACATAGCTACCTCAGAATTGTAGAAGAAACTCTGCAGCTGGTTATAGTCGTCTTTGTCAACATAAAAAACATAAAAAACATAAAACAAAAAAAATAACTGACATGATTTGTTATATAACCGTACCCATTATTTCTTTTTTTTCACTAGCTTTCATGAACAAATGCCTTTTGATATTAAAAGAGATGTGCACCAGTGTGCGTCCTTTTCACTTCAGTTCACACACGCAGTTGATTATATTTCTATCCTCCTGGCTTTTTTTTTTCTTTAATCTTTCCTTTATCTACTGCCTCCTTTTCTGTTTCAGGGAAAACATTTTAAAGACTGCTAAAGCTCTGGTTGAGGACACAAAGATGTTGGTGTCTGGCGCAGCTTCCGGTCAGGAGAAGTTGGCTCAGGCTGCTCAGTCTTCTGCCAAGACCATTACCCAGCTCACAGATGTGGTCAAATTGGGTGCTGCCAGCATTGGCTCTGATGACCCTGAGACACAGGTTGACCATTATCATGTTTGTAATCCCCTTATTTCTGTTTGTCCTTTGCTCAGTGTGCCTGTTTAATAGGAGAAATTATGGAATTATGAGCTGTGAATGGCAATAACCTTTCAGTGTTTCCCCTTTCCTAGACTGCATGGTGATTAGTCTATGTCGATCTGTCCTTTCTCTAGGTGGTTCTGATAAACGCTGTCAAAGATGTGGCCAAGGCACTGGGTGAGCTCATTAGTGCCACCAAGTGTGCTGCTGGCAAGGCAGCCGATGATCCGTCTATGTACCAACTAAAGAGCGCTGCGAAGGTGAGGGGATCAGTCTGTCAGTCATCTAATTTAATGGCCTCCAGTGGGCTTGAATATTGAATTCTGAATGTATGAAATTGTTTTTCTCACGAAAAATAAAAAAATATTTTTTTGAATTTTTGTTCGTTTCTTCATATTCATATTTATCATTTCATGATTGTGATTATTCGTATATCCTGATTATGAAAATGGAAAATCCACGGGAATTGACATCAGTTTAAATTAATGACAATAATTCCACCATCCCACATCCTGTATGTATGCACAGCAGACATCCTTCCCTTCTTCAGGCACGGTCATTAATCAGTAACAACACCCACAAGAGTTAACTACAAGTCTTAGTGATGGCAATGGGCAGGAGGTTCAGGATAGTAGAGTGTTTCTAACCAAGATAAGTATGCTTAATGCTTTGTTCTGACACATATGCACTGTAAATTTTCAAAGTCACAGTTCATAATTCCCAGATTACACTAACTACTCATTATCACCTAAAGCTGTGAAGCCTGAAAAAAATGCCAATTCTCAGTCAGCAACAGCTCAGTGTTATGGAGTCTTTCAGATGATCACGACATGCATCACATACAATTTTAAGACCTGAAGGTGGGGTGGAAGAAAAAAAATCTGCTAAAACATTTGTAAGATTTTATCTTTGAGTCTGGAGGGCTACAGTCTTTCCTTTATGGGGACTGTGTGCCCCCTATCTTTCATTGTTGCATATTACAGCTCACTGTGACAGTTCTGTGGTTAGTCTCTTAACTGTTCTAAAATAAGTGCAACATTACAGAAATTTGACCCTGAATTAAATAGGTTCAAGCTATACTTGGAAAGCAATGGGCTGAGAGAATATGATTGTACCTGTGTTATTAGGACTGTGTGCATCAGTGTGGTGAAATATCATGATTAGGCACATATTTATTTGCTTGATTAGTTATAAAATAGACAGTCTTATCTGGTTACTTTAACCATTTCTTTTTGAATTTTTATTATGAAAAAGATCCTTAATACTATACCTTAGTTGGTAATATTATAATGACAATAAGTACAGTTCTAAATGTTCTTGCATGTCAGTCATTTGGGGTTTGTTCTTTGTTCTGTTACCCTTCTTTTGTTTCTAATTCAAAACGTGGATGTGGCTGAACTCTGTGTTCTGTACCTTTTTTTTTTGCAGGTGATGGTGACAAATGTGACGTCCCTGCTAAAGACGGTCAAAGCTGTGGAGGACGAAGCTACTCGTGGTACCAGAGCGCTGGAGGCTACAATCGAGTGTATTAAACAGGAAACGTCGGTAAGGACGGGTGGAGAGCAAATCTCACGAATGTTAGACTTAGTAGTGTGGCTTCACAATGCTGAATTATGATGAGCAATATTTTTGTAAATTAGTGAAAATGTTGGGTGGCTGACACAGTAAACATATTTCTTTCACACTGAGGAGTTATTGTTTTTATTGTTCTCTGAATTAAGTTTGAGCACTCTCTTAAATGTTGGCAGGTGTTTCAATCCAGGGACGCTCCCAACAAGACAACCACACCTGAGGAGTTCATTCGCATGACTAAGGGAATCACTATGGCAACTGCTAAAGCGGTGGCTGCTGGGAATTCTGCCCGACAGGAGGACATCATCCACACTGCCAACGTCAGCCGCAAAGCCATTTCAGACATGCTCACTACCTGCAAGGTGCTCTTTATGCACAAACAAGTCATACATATCTAAATTATGTTATATTGAGGTATTTAAAAAAAAAAAGAAGAAGAAATCTATCTATTCACCCATTATTTCCCACTTATCTGAATTTGGTCATGGTAACAATAGGCTAAGCAGGGTATTCCAGATGTCTTTCTTCTCAGCACCACTTTCTAGTTCCTCCTGGGAGAATATGAAGTGTTCTCAGACCAGATAATATAATCTCTCCAGTGGTTTCTGGGTCTACCCCGAGGTCTCGTCCCGGTTGGGTGTACCTGGGGAAAACCTCCAAAAGATGATGTCCAGGAGGCATCCTAACAAGATTCCCAAACCACCTCACCTGGCTCATTTATACATGAAGGAGCTGTGGCTCTACTAAGTTCAGTCCAGATGTCTGAGCATCTCATCCCATCTCTAAGGCTGAACCCAGCAACCGCAGGGAGGGGAAAAATAATTTTGGCCGCTTCAAATCAAATCAAATCAAATCAAAAGCATCCATCCATTTTTTTCCGTTTATCCAATTCAGGGTCCGAAATTCTGATTCTCAGTCTGCCTCACAAATTTCATCCACACGTGTGTTTGTGTCTTTCAGCAAGCAGCCTACCATCCTGAGGTCAGTGAAGAGGTGAAGAACAGAGCACTGATGTTTGGAGCAGAGTGTACAACTGCATACATTGACCTGCTAGAACACGTACTGCTGGTAGGTTGAACGTTGTAGAGCAAGTCTCTTTAGAGAGAGGTGACTTGCACATACATGATCTCATTGTTTGAGCATTTTGAACATGTTTACTGTGAGCATCCACTATTGTAACAGTATTCATGTATCTTTATGAAGGTCCTGCAGAAGCCGACTGCAGAGCAGAAACAGCATCTGGCAGCTTGCTCTAAACGAGTGGCGGGAGCAGTCACAGAGCTCATCCAGACTGCTGAGGCCATGAAAGGTAATGGCATAAAAACACGTCACCACATTACACAAGAACTCCTTTTAAAATGTCATGTAATAAATTCAAATTAATATCAGTAATTGAAAGCTTTTATTTACCTACTAATGAAGCTTCCAGCAAATATTATTTTATTATTATTAGTAGGATGCTGTGCTTCTAGAAGAGAATATTTATTTTAAAAAAAAGCTCACGTAACAGAAGAAGGAAAATATTTCTTTATTCAACATTTTGTAATATTCCTGTCCTCCTTCTCTTGCTACAGATGGAGGTAAGTTAGGGTTGTTTTCTGTACTGTGGCAGTTTTGAGCTCTTAAAAAATTTCTCTCCTCAGCACTCATATCAGTTTTTCTTTAATCTCATCAAATCAAGCTGCTCTCAGGCTTCTCAGTTACATCCATCTGCTCCATCCATCATGCTTTCTTTAATGTTCCATCTCATTTCAAAGAAATCACTCCATCTTCATTGCAGTGAACAGTGCTTTGTTGTCATCTGTGCATGGGACGTAAAGATACATGGCACACTTTTCTGTGTGGAGTCACAGTGTAGTTGTTTTCTTCTGCTCACAGTGTGAAGCATGTTTGGTCGACACACTGCCTTGTGAATCATTAATAATATGCGATTTTCAAATTCAAATCTTAATCATGAATATGCGTGTGCCTGCCTGCCTCAGGTTCAGAGTGGGTGGATCCTGAGGATCCAACAGTGATCGCGGAGACGGAGCTCCTTGGAGCTGCGGCGTCCATCGAAGCAGCAGCTAAGAAGCTCGAGCAGCTCAAACCCCGAGCTAAGCCAAAGGTGAGTGACTATGACGAATAACTGAGCGGAGAAGTGAATGAGATAATAATGTCACTGTAGTGTTTAAATGAGCTAGAAGGGATCTGTGAAAAGAAGGCCATTTTCCTTTTTTTTTCCCAGTTTAAAGCTTTTAGGATCATGTTTCTGTCAGCAGTCTTTGAAATTAAAGACTTATTCGTCATAAAACATGGCGTTTAAACAAGTTATGCCTCATAAAAAACATTTTCTTCCTAATAGATGATATGATAGAAATACTCAGTTACAAGTAAAGGTTCAAAATACACATCTATTGCCTTTCAAATGTAAAAACTAGACTATTAAAGCATTATTGTTGTTCATATACATCAGTGTGTAAGTATAATTTAACTGTTTATGTGGTTAGACTTTAGTGGTTACCAACAGGGTCTGGTCCTCTGCAAAGAGTCACAAGAAGCATCTGATATGTTATGTGACAGTTATATGATATCTCACTGTAATACACAAGAACTCTCTGTCCACATACTCCTCCTACACAGTCAGGAGTTGAGCAACCAAACTTGGCATACAGGTGCCTCTTAAGCCCCTGCAGGTTCTTACCTATGTCACGTATTATGACTTCATCATGAAGTCCCCTACAAACAGCCACCTACAAACTGCCCAAAATGACTCAAATCTAGCATTTATGCACCTACAGCACCTTTATAAAAGCACAGTATTTAATTTCACAACAGTAATGTATCATTTAGATCCGCAACACTTGGATTATGCATTATGAATTATCCATGATATTATGAGGCCATCATGTTGCTCAGCAACTACGTAACGACGGACTGAAATCCAAATAGTGCTGAAGCATGGGCATGTATTAGTTTATTTAATTTAAAGTCTAGTGCCTCCAGCAGTCAGGTAATGGAGTTAAAATGTATTATAATTCCCTCAGAGTAGAAGTATCAAGTATAGATATTATTAGTATTTAGTTACTTTGTGTAATAGGATTGGAATTCTTAGCTTTGTCGTTATCCTTTAAAAAGTACCATTGTAAATTAAGGACCAGATGGTATTTAGAGTTGCATGCCATTTGATCTGAGTACCAAATATTTTACCTTTTTACGATTACTGATCATCTTTGCAACTGACAAGTGATTTGTTGCCTTTTAGATATGACTTCATATTTTCAACTTTGGACTGCACAGTGTATACAGCACTGTAGCTTTAGTAGTAGTAGTAGTAATACCTTGAAGTATACCTGTCTGTCAATATCTGTTTATGTGGTTTATATTTAAGTTTCAGTGTTGTTATTGGCAGTTGTACAAGGAGCATTTTTACGGTAACAAAATGGCACATTTTGTTTTTGTGACGTTACTGAAAGGGTGCTCTGTTGCTTGTCCTGTCAAACTATATTGTGTATGGTATTGCGCAAAAGTCTTGAGCCACCCTTCATTACTTTGTATTTTGCTTCAAGGGGCCAAACTTTCTTGTAACTTTTTTAAAAGGTGTCTTGAGCAATAGTTCTCCAGGCTTTCAAAATCTTTCTTTGGACAATGGCTGGTTTTTCACTCATTTTCAGTTGAGTCTGTGTACCTAATCATTTGCAGGTATTTTTTTTTTTTTTTTTTTTCATTTTTTTTTTAAGTTTTTTTTG
>VUQK01013210.1:32470-62691 GCA_015106715.1 Bujurquina vittata | reverse complement strand
TCTTGGATGAGTCGTCGCTGCGCTCTTGGGGTAATTTTGGGCGGCCGGCCACTCCTGGGAAGGTTCACCACTGTTCCATGTCTTCGACATTTGTGGATAATGGCTCTCACTGTGGTTCGCTGGATTCCCAAAGCTTTGGAAATGGCTTTAAAACCCTTTCCAGACTGATAGATCTCAATTACTGTCTTTCTCAATTGCTCCTGAATTTCTTTGGATCTCGGCATGATGTGTAGCTTTCAAGGATCTTCTGGTGGACCTTACTGTGTCAGGCAGCTCCTATTTAAGTGATGTCTTGATTGGGAACAGGTGTGGCAATAAACAGGCCTGGGTGTGGCTAGGGAAATTGAACTCAGATGTGACAAACCACAGTTATAGTATGTTTTAACAAGGGGGGCAATCACTTTTTCACACAGGGCCATGATGGTTTTGGTTTTTTTTTCACCTTTACTAATCAACACCTCCATTTACAACTTGCATTTTGTGTTTACTTGTGTTGTCCTTGACTATTGTTTAAATTGGTTTGATGTTCCGAAACACTTAAGTGTGAAAAACATGCAAAAAAACAGAAAATGAGGAAGGGGGCAAACACTTTTTCACACCACTGTATAAAGAAACTGCATTAAGCCTGAGCACACAGTTAAATCAACAGAACATTGCTATTAATTAAAACACCTTTCTAGACAAATAAGCTGTTCATTCACCTGACCTAAGTGCATCTCCAAGAAGCAAAATATAAAGTCTTTATCTCGATTCATTGTACCTGCATGATGGGTGTGAATAAAGCTCATAGCAAAGTACTTGATAGTTGTGAGATTCCTCCACGTTTCCCCTGCAGTGTTTTGCGTACAGTGAAGGTTTTGCCACGTTAGAAAAATAATTGCGCAACAGGATAACATATCTTTTGTCCAGTACGTTGAGCATTCTCCTGAAGCCTTTGCTACTCGCTGTGATCAGAGAACACACAGCTTTGGCCCAATGGAATGTGACTGATTGGCGGTATCACTTTGTGAGCTGGATGATGAGCTGTGCAGGCTCACATTTATGGATGTCTGAGTTGATGATGGACAATCCATGTTTGCAACCGCTGGGCTGTTTTTTGTTTTGTTTTTTATTTTTTTCCCCTCTCTTGGCCTTCCTTAAACTGTAGTTGGTGTGTTTTTAGGTGGTTTAATAACTTTGTGTTGCAGACCCATCTCTGCAGCACACTCAGCGTATGATTTGTTCTTAGTTAATGTCACATGCCCTAAATCCAAAGTATTTCCAAACAAGTGCTTACAATCTGCTTCTAGACGCACGCTCTTTGCCTCCTTCTGTGGCAGACATTTGATTATTTGGGTGTCAGCAGTCTGTTATCTGTTGCATATCTGTCTTTTAATGTAGTGTTAACTCATTTGGACTTTGAAGGAAAGTTCGGTATGTGCAGTGCAGAGAACAGTCAGTGATCAGCACATGGTCAGGCAGTGAGATTTAGAGAGTGCCTGATTTGCTTTTGCACTCTGTTGGCAAAGCATGCATTGCAAATATTTGTCTATTATGTTCATTTAATTGTAGATGGTCAAGATTAAAACTGGATTAAATGTGTAGCTCTTTTTGTCAGATGACCACAAGATTCATGTGTACAGTAGCAGGAATCTGCATTCTTTTTTTTTGTGAAAGAATAGTGCCCATCAGTAAAGTGAGTGAATGATCTGGTTTGCGGCTGTTGTCACCATAAAAACAAGCAGTCCTGTCGACTTTAATGTCAAGGATCAGATTTGAGTCTCGGGCTACAATCCAGGGAAACAGCTGCAGTCCACTGAGACAGAAGGTGAGCAGAGCTCACCTGAAGGCTCAGCTCAGGAGAAGCATGAAGCATGTGTTTTGACATTCACATGGTTGTTGCACCATGAATTCAACCCCGAGGGTCAGACTGGCAGCACAGAATTTTATGTGCTGAAATGTCAAAGGGAAAACAATTGGCACAAATGACCTGAACTGTAGAACCTGCTGTTAAAACAATGGGTGTTTTTTAAAGCAACCTCAACGCAACCTTGGTTCTCCACTTGCCCTGCTCACGAGATCTTACTACCTTCCTGAGTCATAGTGAAGGAATCATCATCACAAATCACATTTCATACATTACAACTACATGTGTTGCATGCACTTAATCAAAATGTAGTCTAAAAGTAGGAGAGTAGTGTGTAGCTCCTCGAGAAGATGACCTTGAAGGCTATAACTGTCAAATTGGAGATTTTTAAAGCCTGACTGCAGAATGCACTTGGCTGAATATTTCATTCAAAGTGACATTTGCAACAAGCTAATGTTGCACACTCCTGTTCTGAATACTACAAGTTTGCAGACACCACCTTTCTGATTGGCTGCACTGAACTCAAGTGCAACTATTGCTGATGGAATCTGTTATTGACAGCACAAACCGTCACTCTCTGATGGTATGCTTTATACAATTCAGTTAGTCCTCAGTGCCAGAATGAACAGCTTGTCTGTAGCACAAATATGGCTCAGCGCGTGAAGCGGGGAAAGTGGAAGTTATTGTCCTGCTGCAAATGGCTGTTTTGCTCAGTGGGAGTGTTCATTTGGGCAAAAGAAGCAAGAACTGAGTAAAAGCTGCCAGTAAAAGAGGATGTATGATTGTGTTAACATGAAGAAACAACTGTGGAGAGTAGAATACAAGGGGAAAAAGTGAGGAAGAGTTGAAATGGGGAAATCATGTTTAGCTTAGCTGAAGAGAACGAGAAACAATGAGACACTTTAAAAGAAAATGGTATTTGTTTCACTGGCATAGCTCAGTGTAACTCACCAAGGAGGTAGTTTTGATGCAACCAGGAAGTGAAATTAAGAGTGTGTTTGAGATGAGGAAGTGAATTCCTGGAGCAGATATTTTGCAATGTTAGTTGGGAAAATGCATGCACAAGGAATTCATTATCTAGACTGGAATCAGAAATAATTCCAAGATTTTTCTCAGGAGTACCTGAGCCTTTATCCTCTAGCTCAGATGACTCTGGCCACTGACCCAGATGTTCCTGAACGCCTTCCTCCTGTGGCCTACAACCCCTGGATGGATTTAAGGATGAGAGAGGATGTGCAAAAACTCAACATTAGCTTTCCCTATGGACCTATACCTAAAGACTTCCAGGTATGAACAAGCTGCTCTCAACACCTGTAAACCTGCAACTATTTGGTTTATGTTCCTTACACAAATGGTAATACAGCAGTATCCTGTGTCTTGTATTCCAGCTGCGTATTCGTCAGCACTATTATGCTGCAGTGTCTTATATGGACGCTCAAGTTGGGCGGCTGCTCAGCGCACTGGGAGATCTGGGGCTGGCTAACAACACTCTGGTGGTGTTCACCTCTGATCATGGTTAGTAGACACTCATTGGATGAACTGTAGGCAGCTAATATTCACCTGTTTTTTTTTTCTTTTGTTTGTTTTTCCTTTCAGCATTTAGTGAAATAAGTGGCTAAAATATCTTTAATCAGGCCTTCTGTCCGTATCAAAGGATGTATTGTTTGAGCGTGCCCTTTTGTTTTGTCTTGAACCACCAGATGGCAGTGTTGTAACAGCAAACTGTGCCATGATTCGTTGCCACAGGTTTTCTGTACTCTAAAACTCCCAGCTCTTATTCTGCACCACCTCCCTTAAAAAAAAAAAAGAAAAGAAACTTTGACTGGAAAACTCAGTTTTCTTTTAATGTCTCATTCAGTGGAGAATGTTAGACTGAATCCTCTGTGACTGTTTGATGTAGCACTGAGTAAAGCCCAGTCAAATGCTATAATTTTCATGACTGGAGCAAACATCAGTTTTAAGACTTTATTTGTATGACAGACTAATTAATTTCTCCTGTTTGCCGGAGTCCGTTGTTTTTTTTTTTTAGTGATCTGTGTTTCTCTTGTTGCAGGTTGGTCACTCGGTGAACACGGTGAATGGGCTAAATACTCAAATTTCGATGTCACAACACGCGTGCCTCTGATCGTCTTTGTTCCTCGTGGCACTGAAGTCAGTAACTCAGCCTTTCCCTTTATAGATGTTTTAAGCCAACCAGAGCAGAGATTCAAAAGTAAGCCCACCTCCAGTGCCACCAAAATTAGTTGATATTGATAGGAAATGCACAGCTCTCCAGCTAAAGCACCACACATATGAAATCACAAAGGATACTTGGTTTGATTAAAATGATTGTTTTGGGTGTTGTTTTTCTGTTAACTGGTCTCATGAACCTTTGTAAATGGCAGTTATTAATATGCCAGCATGACATTACTAAGTCTTTGATTTCCATATAGAGCTGCAAAATGATTTAGACAAGGATACACTTTGATATTTTGCCTCCGGACAGCTTTTACTTCAAACACAAGTGATGCAATAATCATGAAATTTAAGGGGAGGATATTTAGTAAATGTTAGTGGATATCTTGACTGGCTTCAATTTTGAGAAGTCTGTAATTGGATGACTTTTCTCTCTTAGGTGGCCAAGTTAGAAGCAGCCTGGTGGAGCTGCTGGATGTCTTTCCTACTGTGGCCTACCTGGCCGGCCTCAAAGTACCGAAGTATTGTCCAGACATTTCTTTCCAGGTATCAAGACGTGAAAATTAATCCATGTATATAATCACAAAAAACAAAACAAATTTTTGTAATTTGTTCACAGCTTTTGACCTGGTACCTGCAAAACATCAGCCTTGAAGACCATTGTTCTCAGGACACTGCTGTGGACAAGACCATTGCGACTTTAGTTAGCCTGTCACACTCACACCTATGGGCAATTTAGAATGACCATCTAACCTCTTTGGACTGTGGGGGGGAAGTTGGTGTACCAGGAGAAAGCCCACGCAAACACGGGAAGAACATGAAGGCTCCACACTGAAAGGCCCCTGGCCTCAAGGTGGATTCCAACCAGGCAGTAGAGCTAACCACCTCGCCACCATGCTGCCAGAAATCTCGTAGTTGATAGAAATTCCTGAAGTCTTTGAGGTGGTCCGACAGTTTCATCATTGCCGGTTTCAGGAGATTCCGAATATTATTGAATATTAAATGTAATATTTTAATATTAATATTAATAATAATATTAATTTAATAATAACAAGGACTTACAGAAGCAATTTAAATTTCTGAGTCTCTCTGCTAACACTACCATGTGAGCATGTGTGCTGAGGGCATGGATGTAATCGTACAAAATCTCCATCTCACTGCCAGATAGCAGAGGAAGAAATCAAAAATAGAATAAAAAAAATAATAATCATGGACTGGGACCCCCTCCCAAAAAGTTTTCTTCAGAAAGTCTCCCCTTTTTAAGTTGTTGGAGCGACTCCTTTGTTATAATCTTTGAACCTCTGCACAGATGACTGAAATGGGCTGTTTTTTCTCACCATTGTTGCATTGCGCATTGCAAAAGTGATGCCGGCACTGCCAGCACGCTGTACAGTTTGCAATTTTGGCTCATCAGCAAGGATGCAAAACAGTTGTAATAGACACACAAGCCCGTTAGCAGGGTCTGTCACGACGGACCACCCTGGACCACTAAAAACAGCTTCCACTGATCTTCAAATCATCATCACCATCTTCATACTACATTCTCTACCTCATTAGACCAGAAAATAACTCAATCCATCTATTTTCTGAACTGCTTATCCACTTAGGGTTGCAGAATGCTGGAGCCTCTCCGAGCTGACAGGGTGTGCCCCATCATTGGGATAGGTCGCCATTCCATCTGGGCTCTGAACACAAAGGGACAGATAATCAGACAGCCAATTAAGAACCATCAGTGGTCCCAACATGTTTGTGTGTGGACTGTGAGGAAAGAAGAGCAGCAGCTTCCTTCTAGGGACCTTCTAGCTGTGAAGCTGTTGCCTGCCCCTGTACCTGAACTAATATTTGCAGTTTTAAAGCGTCTTGTCATTGCGATCTGAGTTCAAATTACATTGCATTAATATGGCTAAGTAAACTGAATGAAGCCCGAACATAGCAGGTATGAATTTGACCTCCATTCTCTTCACTCTTTGGTCTGTTTTCTTGCTTTCAGGTGGAGTTGTGTACAGAAGGAGAAAACCGGGCCTACACATCTCTACAAGGGCAAACAGAGAGGAGCTCAGAAGATGTAGCTTTCAGCCAATATCCTCGGCCTGCTGATACACCACAGGTAGTTTCTTGTTTGAAAAAAGGCACATCCAAAAGCTTTTGTGAGCTGGCCAAAGGTTAACTCATAGTTTTGTATCAATCTTGAAGTAATTGCAGAGTAAAACGCGGGTTGTTTTTAATACAGACATGTCTTAATTGTATTTTTAATGTTGATTGTGAACCTGCACTTACATGAGTGTCTTTTGCTTATACTAGAGCTGTTAGCATTAAGCACAGTCTTTGTATTAAAATATTGAGGCCAGTGCTGCTCCTGCTGTAGGTTAATCTCTGTATGCAACATTTTGGCAGTCTGACCGCAGCTCATCAGCTGGCTCACAGTGTGAGCTGGCAGCTGCAGATTTGACTGCACCGCACGAGATTTCTGCAGTTTAAAGTTGCTTTATAATTCCAAGTTTTTCCTCTTAGGAGAACTCTGACCTTCCCAACCTTAAAGACATAAAGATCATGGGTTACTCTCTGCGCACCTGGGACTACAGGTACACTCTGTGGCTGGGCTTTAATCCTAAAACATTTGAGGTAGGTGTATCGCATACCTGCACAGCATAACGGTCATCTTTCTTTCATCAGCCTCGGCCTGCTATTCTCCCTTGTGAGTGTGTTAGGCTCAGGCTGGGGAGTTGAATGTGATGGATCCATCCATCTTCTCTCACAATATGTTGAAGACAGAAGTGGATTAGATTTTTCTGCATCATCCATCTGTCTCTCCATCCAGGTAAATGTGACCGATGTCCACGCCGGGGAGTTGTACATGTTAGCGGACGACCCCAGTCAGGACAATAACGTCTACGAGGACTACATCGAGCTAATGAGGAAGACTGCCAGCCTTCCTCATGTAAGTTGGAATTCATTTTAGAGACTTCCTATTCGGTCATAATTCATTTACTGTTTTTCTTTATTCATTTCCTGGCTTGTTTGCGGTCCAGACTGCGAGTTTACAGATGAGAATGAAGCTGCAGTTCCGGTACCTCGCAGCAGGGATGAAAACGAGCAGAGGGGAGGCATGAGGACGAGAACGAGGCACAACACATGGGGGACGAGTAAAAAGGGAAGATGGATGGATGAGAGGGAGAAGAAAGCTCAGATGCTGTGTTTACTGTAGTCAATACATGAATCCGTATTATGTGATGTCCATGTAATTTGTGTGAAATTGGCTCTTCAGGCTAATATTTCCATTCAAGAACTCATTGATGGCAGATTTAGTTTCTGGGTTTAAAAATATATTTCACTCATGCTTTGTTTCTCCAAGTGGAGTTCATGTTTTGCAAATTATGTTGATACTAACAAAAGGAAACATCTCTATGTGCAGAAACTTGTAATTCATTCATCTTCCTTCTGTTAAACACAGCTTCCAGTGTTTTCAGTGTCTGGTCTCGTCACATCAGCCATTCAAGTCTGCGTGAACTGCAGCATCAGCCTGTTTGGAGGGAGAGCCGCGCTAAATTGGAAATATTTCTGTTTATCTACTGTAGTCAAAGGAACACTGGCATGTATTTAATAGTTAACTGCTTTTTTTTGTTTGGAGGTTAGATGAGAATATTGGTACCACCCCCATATAAACATAGCACCTTTATTTTTTTTCTTAATTTGACTCAGTCTCTACACAATATAAATGGCAAGTTTATTTACTTGGTGAGTGTTGCATCTAGACACTTTTCCATCCTAGCCAGGCTGACCATATTTGTACGCAAGCTAGGGTGTTAGCAGTTAACTCCAGTGCTGGCTCGGTTAGAAAGGTGCTTCCATGATTCACTGAGAGATTAAATGGGTTGTCAATTGGAAGGCTGGAGGAAAAACAGGCTTGGGAGAAATGAACATTTGACACAAAGCTGCAATTTTAAGCCTTAATAAAATGTCAACATGTGAGTCATGTACAAATTTAACCTCCACACTGTGGTCATAAGCAGGGACATTGGTTAGAGACCAAACCTTTTTTTTTTTTTTTTTTTTTTTAAATTAAAATCAGGCTATAAACATGCTTATTTTCGGCTTTGGGGACTGACTCAGCCTCTGATGGCCCTGAGAGGAAGTGCAGCTTTTGGCACTTCCTTGTTTGCTTCAGTTTTTAACCCTTGCTGCTGCCATACAGTTCTGCAGAGTTAATAATCAAAATTAGACGTGGTTTTTGTAAAGCTTTGGTGGTGTTGGCAGGATTTTTAACTTGCTCCTATTAACATCTTTGCACTGTGCAAATCTCCAGCTGACGTATGTTTACAATAAAGAAGACTTATCCAGGTTAACTAGAAGAAAAAACTTCCTTTAACAAATTATTTATTAAACACACAAGTGTCTGTGTAGCTGTACTGCTGAAAGTTTTTTACTGACTAGATAAAAATGGCATCTACAGTAGAAGTCTTTTCATTAAAAGGACTCTTAAAGGAAACCTGAAGAACAAGGCCTTTTTAATTAATGTTGACATATATTCCATATTTCTCAATGGCGTACCACTAAACTGCTTTAGAGACCCTTTTAAGGGGAAGTCTCTCACAATAACAGCCGATGGGGACTTCCACAGTTCTTTACTGTAGTGTTAAACAATATGACATTTCTATTTGCACTTGATGTTACTTGCAGCTATTTGCCCCCCACCCCTGTAAACAGTCAGTTCAGATCAATTCAGAGACCTGGAATGAAGTGAGTAAAAGCCACCCATAATTAAATGCAAATGAAACAGACTGTAGCTACATTTACTGTGGTTCCAATGCGTGAACATCCTGTGCTGTGGTAATTTAGAAGAAAGCAATTTCAGCCTGAACTTCAGGTCCAGCAGTGAATGGAAGGGATTTGCTCCGTCAACTTTTATTGTTGACTGCACCAGCTTTATGTTAATGAGATATAAATGAATCCTTTTTATCAGTCGGCTTCTGACGTGCGTCAGGATGAGGAAGAAATCTTGAGATGGAATTGAACTGGTTCATTTGTCCACGTTTCCTGTCTGCTGTAACATGCTTTGTGTCTCGGGAACTGAGTTTAATCTGTAATAAACTGTCAATACAGACTCCGCACGTAGAAAAATGAGCTTATTCTTGAGTTTAGTTGCATTAGAACATCCCTAAAACTATAGCTTACTGTAGAAATAATTAAAATCTCAGGCCTGGTAAGGACACATTGTGTATATATTTCTGTTCTGATTTGAGTTTGTGATTTGAGAATGATAATAAAAAAAATGTTAGGTTTGAGCATCAAAAGTTTCCTTGTGATCACAGCTCCTGTTTGTTTTTCTGTGTCCTGCAGAAACACTTTGCTGCCTGTCCACACGCCCCACTGCTCTGTTGTAATGCGTTTTGTGCTCAGCCACAGCAGAAGAGTATAAAGCTGCAGGGTAGTGAAGGAGCTCCTCAGGGACCTCGCCAGTCTATTCTGTGTGTTCTTCCCTCCCTTCCCCTCTCCCTGTCCTCTCTGGCACTGATTTTTTTATTTTATTTTTTTTGGCTTGGACCGAATATCTGCTAATTTGTGTGCGACTCCACCGAGTCGATCTGTCTGTGTGACACAAATGGTTAAAAGCCTTGTAATTGCGTTTTGAGATACAGTGTAAATTCAGTCTCAGGCCTTTTCTTTTTTCCCTCACCATTTTCAATTTTCAAGCAATCATGCAGAACCATTTGTAGAACTCAGCTTGA
This sequence comes from Bujurquina vittata, assembly GCA_015106715.1. Lineage (NCBI taxonomy): Eukaryota > Metazoa > Chordata > Actinopteri > Cichliformes > Cichlidae > Bujurquina > Bujurquina vittata. The sequence goes on along the minus strand of VUQK01013210.1, from coordinate 52,944 downwards.
AGTGAAGTCTGTGCGCTAAAAATGAAAAGTTAAAAAAAAAAAAAAATCTGCCAAGACCAGGGAGCACTTTTACATGGATTCCCTGCCAATTTCACGTCCTCTAATCATTTCCACTCTTTTCATTTCATTTACCTCTCTTGGCCTTTGAACACACCAACACTCATTTTAACTTTAAAGGCACTTTAAAAAATAAATAAATAAAAAAAAATAATGTAGCATGTTGAGCTGTTGTATGATACTTGTGACACTTATTTTTAAAACATACCTACCTGTCTGAATGTTGCAGCAGAAACCAGGAGATGTTCTGTTCTACGCTTTTCTTCCAGTTGTAGCCTTAGTTTCCCGTAGTTGCACCCGGTGTGGTCTTCTGCTGCTGTAGCCGGTCTGCTTCAAGGCGCAATGCGTTCAGAGATGCTCTTCTGCACACTTTGGTTGTAATGAGTGGTTATTTAAGTTACTGTTGCCTTCTTATCAGCTCAAAGCAACATTCATAACAGCCCCGACCTCTGACATCGAGGCATTTTCACCCAGCTGCCGCTCACTGGATATTTTCTCTTTTTCAGACCGTTCTCTGTACAAACTAAAGATGGTTGTGCCACGTTCAGAATCATCTTTCTTTGTTCTGATGATCAGTTTGAACTCATGACCATGCCTACATTCCTAAATAATTTGACAAATAATTTTACTGCCATGTGATTGGTACACCTGTTCAGGTGCTTGTTAAAAATATATCTAACCAGCCAAAATAGCCAGTGAGTGTGTGTGTATAAACACAGCTCTGATTGCATGTATGATGGATGTTTCCACATCCAGCAACCATCATCTGGAAGTGCAAATCTGATCACCTGTTGAATGTTGATGTTTTTTAAAGCTTTTTTTTAATTCTCCACCTACTGTTCTATCACCAGCAGCTAGCGTTGTCCATCTGAAATTTGCTGCTGGCCATTTTTTTCCTCCTCCTATTTAAAAAAGTCTATCTGGGTTTAGGGTTAGTTGGTGATTCTAAATTGCCCATAGGTGTGAATGTGAATGGTTGTCTCTGTGTTAGCCCTGCGACAGGCTGTGGCAAAAAAACACCCCAAAGTAATATGTTGTACAGTATACGTGTAGTGACCATGCAGAGTTAGGTGGTCATTCTCCATCGATTCCTACCTATATTCATTTTAATGGCTGCAACCAAAACAACTTAATTTTGGTTTCTGTCTCCTGGAATCAGTTTGTTGGTTGGTGCCTTGTCCAAGGCCCGCTCACCAGCCACTCTCTATGATGAAGTTCATGCTCATACTTGGAAAACAAGAATAAATTGTGAGTGCAGTTTCAGCTGCTCTCCTCTCCTCTGTTTATATTCACCACGGCTCATATTTCTGCCTCAGCGGTTTTATCAGATCAATATTTATCATCACAAGCAGTGATCTCTGACCACCATCAAATTGATCTAATGGCAATTACATTGCTGTTTACCTGGTGTTTTTTCTTCCCCCGCTACCCCTCTCACTGCCCTCTTTTTCTCACTCCATCCTACCTGCTCCTTCTCTCCAATCCACTGTCTCTCCCTCTCATCGTCTGTCATTATGTTTCATACACTGGTAATCGCATTACCGCCATGGGCTTGTATTTTGGCAGGTCACGCTGCCTTTCTGTTACCGGTGGCGACATACACAATTACATTAGAGAGAGAGAGAGAGAGAGTGTGTGTGTGTGTGTGTGCAGAAATCGCTTAGCTCAGCTGCATTAAGACACGAGTTTGTCTCGAGGGTGTGTGAATGAATCCAGGAACAGTAAGCAAACTGTACTGTACTCCATCTCCCAATTACTTGATGAAGTGGACCTGAAGAGTACTTTGTCAGAGGAGCTGCTTTTCAGAGCCGCCTGCTAGTTAGCTCATTAGCTGCTGCACGCTACACTGCATGCAAACACAGCAGCAAAGTCACTGACATGCTGTTCCTTTGATTGTCAGTACCTACTAACGACACACTGTGACCCGTGACCTGTGGAGGACAGTTCATTCACACTCGCTTTCTGTACTTGCTCTCAGGAGGAGGAATATCGTTTCCAGTAATGAAAAGCTGTTAAAACCTTTTCAAAGCAATATTTTAACCAGCAAAATGTGTTCATTCTATTTCATATGGATGAGTTGTTTTCAATAAAGTTGAGTTGACTATCTTCATGTGCCAGTCTTTAAGGAATAGTTTTATGTTGCAGTGTTTGGTATTTTAACACTTTAAAGTACAGTAAGTTATTTTTTTTAAGTTATTTAATAAAAAAGAATGTAGTTTTTAAATATAAATGATTAGTGTGAAACTACGTCTTCCAACAAACTGATGCAAACTCAAGGAATTAATCCATAGGAGCGGGCAGCGGATTGTGGAAGCCGCCATGCTTGCACTGCCATCTTTGATCCAGTGGGTGAGATAAGATGTCGAAGTTCAGCCTGATAACATTTTATGTATGTGGCTGGAGATCGGCCACGTACGTAGTGTGTCTTATAAGTTACTTTTAATTTAAAGATCACAAACAGCTCTTTCAAACGACTGCTTAAAAAAATGAAGGGAACACTTAAACAACACAATATAACTCCAAGTAAATCAAACTTCTGTGATATCAAACTGTCCACTTAGGAAGCAACACGGATTAACAATCAATTTCACGTGCTGTTGTGCAAATGGAATAGACAACAAGTGGAAATTATTGGCAATTAACAAACAAGACACACTCAATGAAGGAGTGGTTCTGCAGGTGGGGACCACAGACCACTTCTCAGTACCTGTGCTGTCTGGCTGATGTTTTGGTCACTTTTGAATGTTGGTGCTTTCACACTCGTGGTAGCATGAGACGAACTCTACAACCCACACAAGTGGCTCAGGAAGTGCAGCTCATCCAGCATGGCATATTAATGCGAGCTGTGGCAAGAAGGTTTGCTGTTTCTGTCAGTGTAGTGTCCACAAGGCTGGAGGCATTACCAGGAGAAAGGCCAGTACACCAGGAGACATGGAGGAGGCCGTAGGAGGGCAACAACCCAGCAGCAGGACCGCTACCTCTGCCTTTCTGCAAGGAGGAACAGGAGCACTGTCAGAGTCCTGCAAAATGACCTCCCGCAGGCCACAAATGTGCATGTGTCTGCACAAATTGATAGAAACCAACTCCATGAGGATGGTATGAGGGCCCGACGTCCACAGATGGGGGTTGTGCTCACAGCCCAAAACCGTGAAGGACACTTGGCATTTGCCAGAAAATACCAGGATTGGCAAATTTGCCACTGGCGCCCTGTGCTCTTCACAGATGAAAGCAGGTTCACACTGAACACGTGACAGAGTCTGGAGACGCTGTGGAGAGCGATCTGCTGCCTGCAACATCCTTCAGCATGACCGGTTTGGCAGTGGGTCAGTAATGGTTTGGGGTGGCATTTCTTTGGAGGGCCGCACACCCCTCCATGTGCTTGCCAGAGGTAGCATGATTACCATCAGGTACCGAGATGAGATCCTCAGACCCCTTGTGCAACCATATGCTGGTGCAGTTGGCCCTGGGCTCCTCCTAATGCAGGACAATGCTAGACCTCATGTGGTTGGAGTGTGTCAGCAGTTCCTGCAAGATGAAGGCATTGAAGCTGTGGACCGGCCCGCCCATTCCCCAGACCTGAATCCGATTGAGCACATCTAGGACATCATGTCTCGCTTCATCCACCAACATCACGTTGCACCACAGACTGTCCAAGAGTTGGCGGATGCTTTAGTCAACGTCTGGGAGGGGATCCCTCAGAAGGCCATCCGCCACCGCATCAGGAGCATGCCCAGGAATTGTAGGGAGGTCATACAGGCACGTGGAGGCCACACACAATACTGGGCCTCATTTTGACTTGTTTTAAGGACATTACATCAAAGTTGGATCAGCCTGTAGTGTGTTTTTCCACTTAAATTTTGTGTGTGACTCCAAATCCAGGCCTCCATTGGTTAATAAATTTGATTTCCATTGATGATTTTTGTGTGATTTTGCTGTCAGCACATTCAACTTTGTACAGAACAAAGTGTTCAATGAGAATATTTCATTCATTCAGATCTAGGATGTGTTGTTTGAGCGTTCCCTTTATTTTTTTGAGCACTGTATATATGACCATTCAGCACTTGTACATGGATGTTTTCATCATCTTTCTCATTATGTCTTTCTCCTCCACCATCAGTGCTCTTCTTCTTCGTAAACTTCAAGCCTCATTTCCTCAACTGAAGTCAGGGCTCTAACATATGAATGTATAACATGCATAACATGCTTATTTATTCCCAGCTTGTTATGTCAGCTAACGTTAGGTTTGAGTGTCCTAAAAATCACACTTTCCCTCTGATAAACAGTTTGTTTACATTCTCACATTGTGAGTTTAGAGTCCAGCAATATTAGATCCACTTCAAAGACAGTTTCACCAACTCCAGCTAACAGCGGCAAAAACAGCAGCACTTACTGACAGAAACGTTCAGGATACTCTCAACAGGATATTCTCGTCTCACTGACTCATCAACTCATATTGGACTCATTTGACAAAGTTGTACAGTCTCCTCTGATAAATTAAACACACGTGGACACATACTGTATTGACAGTTGAGGTGACAGCAGACTGGCACAGCGAACAGCATAAGGATTATGCAAATGAATTGGCAGGGCTAAGAAAACATTTAGTTGCCTGCAACCTACTGCCATCTAGTGATGAGATTTTGCATACAGCACCTTTAAGTCTATGAGGATTAACTCACTTTAGGAGCCAGCCTTGAGTGGCCATTAGAGGAACTGCAGATTTTGGCCCTTTTGTGTTGGCCTAATTTTTTTTTGCCCTGTAAGTTCTGGGTGTTGAGCACCCACACACACAATGCATTAAAAAAAATAGGTTAGTGTGTTGAACACTGTTATGTTAGCCAAACCAATGACAGCAAAATCTGTCAGCACTACCTTTTCAATATGGTGGGGTTTATATAGACATCAGCGCTGACTGGGTAAGCAACATGCCCATCAAACTTCACAACGGTGAACACAGTTTCCGTTAATTATTCACTATCCTGAAAATTTGAGACGTTAATAGGTTTTTAACAGGTCGTTTCAGAACACAGTAGGTAAATAGTTGCTATGTAAAGAACAAAACGGGTTCAGCAGCGGCCTTTCTCCAAAGAAAGTGGGGTCTGAGTCCTGCACGAGGCTCAAAGTCAGCATTGATGTCTGCAGGACGACCACTTTCACATCTGGCTTCTTAACTTCTTCTTCTAGGACAGTCAGGAGTCCTGATCTTTCCACCAAACCTTAAGAAATTATAGTTCCCAAAATGTTGCATTGTTCTTTTTAGAATCACAAAATGTTGCAGCGAGTGTAAAGTAACAAAATTCTTCCTGGATATACCACAGGAGATGAAACTTCAGTATATTAAAATGCCACATGTCGCCATCATCAGATTAAGCAGATATTGAGAGATTCCTCTCAATCTGAGAATCTGAAAGTATTACTTTGCTTTCCTGCTCCACTGTCTGTCCTGACCCTGAACGCAGACATCAGCATCTGCAGAGCACTGAGGAAGCAGCCGATTAGAAGTTGGACAAGATGCAATATGTTGCCTGTCAGTGTGAAACTAGTTTAATCAGGAGTCATTCAATTAGAGCTGACGAGCTCTTACCTCGTTAGCGCCTCTGAAGCTGTGAACCACAGAGCTGAATAGAAAAACTCAGTTTTAACAAAATCACTTGGAAAAAAAAGGGGGGGGGGGGCACTATAAAAACTGCCACTCTGCACATTAAGATGGAGGGAATGGATTTGTGAGTGGGTTTCTGTAATGAAACTGAATGGCTGTAATCACCTCTTTGCTGGTAGCTGGTGAGGGGCAACTGTGGTTTTAACAAAAAGGGGGAAAAAATACATTTCGAGTGAGATGTTAGTTATAGCGAGGCCATTGCTTTGAGAATAAAATCATTAAAATCTTTATATCAGAAGTGTTCATTATCCTGCAGGAGTTTGTTATTTCATGGTATTGGTAAAACGGTAAAATGTATGTTTAGACAACAAAAATAAAAGGACTTCCTTCTTTTCACTCCAGTTTTTCTTTGAACTCACTGTGAGTTAAAACTAATAAAGTCATTATGGTCTGGGTGTTAATCACACATTTTCTAGGCCACCATGTTCTGATGGATTTAGTGACACTAGTGAAACTAGCACACTTCGGTTTCCGAGTCCAGACGAGAACCCGCCCACACTCATACGTAAAGGATCAGTTCACAAAGCAGGGTGCAAACGCAGGCTTGTTCTTAAGCATTTTGCCGGTTCTTTGAAACCGACACCAGCACTGGCACGAGCACCAGGACCTCGGCGGTGGCGGTGGCAGTGACTCCAAGGTGCCCAGGTCCTGTGTCAGAACCAAACCAAATCATTGCCCTTCCACCCCTGTGCCTGTAAAGGGTACAGTATGAAGTGTTTGTGCTGATATGCTGTGTTTAGTTTTCACAAACGTGGTTCTGTGGGTTATGGCCAAACATTTCTACTTTGGTCTCGTTTGTCTGACATTGTTCCAGATGTCAGGAGGTTTCTTATCCCTTGCAAACTGAGACTGCTGCCATGCTGTGTTTACAGAGCAGAAGCTTTCTCCTGGCAACCCTTCCAACAAAGCTTGTTCAGTCTTTTTCTAATTGTGCCATCATGCATTTCAGTATTTAACATGCTAACTGAGGCTGATCTCTGACCTTGAGGTGACTGTGCTAGTACAGAAGATTGTGGCATTGTGTTAATACACACCTGAATGCTCCAGAACAGCAAAATTGACAAAATCTTTTATAAGCTTTTATAGAGGTGCGCACGCTTCATCAATTAATGAAGTGCATTTGATTAGAAGAGCCTGGCTGCTTCTTACCCTCTTAATCCCTATGGAAGCAGTAAGGCTGTACATAGTCTTTCACAGGACAGCAGAGAGTCCTGTGAAAACTTTCTTTCTTTAACTCTGTACAGACGTGTTTACCATTCTGCTGTATGAATATCAGCATTATCCTTCAACTGGCCTGTTACTGCCATCAGAAATAGAAAAAAAGTTTACATCTTATCTTGGTGATATTTGTTCTTCACCAAAAGAACTGAAGTCAGAACTCTAAATCTAGGCATTCTTTTAAAACGCCTGGATTTGAATATACATTTAAAATGGGCCGTCTGCTTCTCAAAGTCAAACCCAGCATGCTTTGATGGTGGACTTTTATTCACATAGTCTGTAAGAATATAACATAGGAATGGATAATGAGCTTTCCTCAACTTTGTGCTTTGGGACTGCTCACAAAGGGGGTGGGGGGTTTGGAGGGTGGGGTGAGGGGGTAGGAGGTGTGGGGTTGGGGTGCTCATCGGCTATCTTGATCACAGCGCCAGTCCACATGTAAAAGTCGATAGCAGCAGTGTGCATCAGGGTTCCAGTGCTCATGCTCCATTAGCTGGGTTTCTAGCCAGCTGTCTCAGCACCCTTCTGAAGCATCACAGAGAATAAATCCAAGTTGTTTTTAGTAAATATGGAGGTGGAATTACGCTGCCTTCCATTACCTAAAGTAATTAATAAATGATGTGTTGATTGTGCATCTTTGTGTTCTATTCAGATGAGCTTTTTCCATCGGGGCTCATGAATACTTCTTAACTGAGGGTGTCTGTTTCTAAGCTAAACCATATCTGAGAGCTTATTTGACTGCATGGTTACCTATGGCAATTAAAGCTATAAATCTAAGCTGTCGGTGTGTTGCCTCTGCACCAAGGACACACACACACATGCACTGAATGGGCTTTGCACTTCCTCATTCATTTATGGAAACACTGAATTAGATGGGATTTAAGTCTCGGAGAAAACAGACTTTTAGCTTTTCCTTTAACACAAAACTTTTTGTCCTTCATTTTTTTCTCCCGCACTCTGAAGTCCATCTCTCTTTTCCACCTTCACACACGGCCTGCTTATTCCCTCTCGAATTCTAACGCACGGCTACATTCAATGAATTAATCATGCGTAGTGAAGAAGGCTAATAGTTGCTATGATGTAGAGTAAGAGTTCATTAGTGCTAATAAGACGACTAGCTCGGCTCTTAAAATGTACGCCAGGGCCACTCTTTTATTCATAAAAGAATATTCAGTGTTAAAATTGGGTGATTTTGTTCATTAGGAAAAATCGTGCCTTTGGATATGTCTTAGCCTTCTGCTGTTGCCTTTCCTTGCAATGTCAAAGTGAAGTTCAGTGCATCCTTGTAGCCAACTTAAAAGACCTCATCCTGAGGACAATTTAAAAAAAACCCCCAAAACAAACAGAAAGAAGACAGTGAGCACAGCAGGATTGCTGCTTCAAACAGATTTTAATCCATATTTTAGAGACATTAAATATTTAAAAACAATGGAACTGCATCACAACTTTTGATCATCACATAGAACAACTTCATTATAAAAAGAACCATAGAAAAGGCCAAAAGATAGCACTGATAGAAACTGAAAAACAAAACAAAACTGTGCAACACATTTAAAAATACAATGCAATCCGTGTTGGACAGAAGTTTTATTTTTGTTTGAGCTCTTTACAATGTTTCGTTTTTGCCAGTGATGCACATCAGATTCACAGACAGATTAGTCAGGCTGGATCAGAGGCACTGTGTCGCTGCTGTACCACCAGTGTCAGGCTTCAAATACACAGTCTTACACTCATTTGGTTGCCTAACACTTCACAGTTAGGATTTAGCATTTTAACATCATTAAATGCCACGTGCGGCTTTCGCTGCATTCACGTGGCGGGAATTCAGCTGCGTGCTTTATTGCACTAATCAGGAAGATGGCGCTATTTCTCCACTATTGTTGGAGGAGGACAAGGCTAGACAAGTTGATGGTAATTTTACCAATGAATCTTGAGCAATTACACTATTATAGTTTGATGCTTAAGAGCTGCTGCCCTTCTCAAGATTAATTTGGACATTATTAAGAGTCGCAGAGCAGAAACGAGCTTATTCAAGCGACCGTTTCTCACTGCAGGGAACAGAATGACTGAAAACCTTAAAGAAACTTCCTGTTAAATGGGTCGGTTACACTTGGACCGTTTTGATTTCCCACATGATTTAACACTGTTATGTTCCAGGAGGGAAGCAAAATAGCAATCACAGAAATGCTACACACAAGGCAGTGAAGGCTTCATGGTAGAAGGTAACGTGATTTCAGAAGGAATATCATTGACTGTTTGGAAATATGATCTGACTTTTATGTCTTTTCTTTTTCCTTTTCTCTCCTGCTTCTCTAGTTTACCATAAAATAGGGAACCATGGTGTCTAATTTTATTGATACACAATGTAAATTAGGTGTTGATGCATTTATTAGTTGAAATGTTACTTTAATAAGTACAACTAATTTTCCAACTGCCAATCTAAAGTAACATTCAGGCATTATAGGAAATGTTCTTGTAGTTTTTCTTTACAAAACACCACTTTCATGCCAGAATGTTAAATATGCACTCATTAGTCTAGTCTAACTTAGCTAAATGACTAAAAGTGGGGTTCATCTTCGAAAATAAACTAAAGCTACAGATACAGCCACTTAGAACTGCCATCTCGAGCTGGCTGCCAGCCGGCTGCCTGCTCATAGCTGGCAGACAGACGGTTCCCAGCCGCTGTGAGTCCCCGCCTCCTTCCTACTTTCCGCTATGAACACGCCCCTTTCACTCATTTGCAGAGTGTCACCAAGAGATGACACTTTCTTCACAAAAAACTTTGACTTCTATAGTTTCCAAATATTTCAGTATCAACAGAAAGTGAGAAACAGCTTCAACGTTATCTTGTGTAGCTTCCCACTGTTTTCTAGCTTAATGCCAAGCTAGGCTAACTGCCCCCTTATTCTACACTGACATGAGTGGTGCTGATGTAGTCATCACTTTGTAAGACAAATCAGTACATTTCCAGAAATGCCAGGGTCTTTCTTTAACTTTTTATTTTTCTGCATAATACATAAAGCATCGATTTTACTGAGAAATAGTTAGAGAGGGACTTGTTGGTTATCTCTTAATAATCAATCATATTTCTAGTTTTTCTAGAAGTGAAGAGCATAGTAATGGCTCCTTCCAGTAAGCTCGACAAATTTGTATTTACTGGATAATTCACATTTCTAACACTGCTGCATGGCTCTGACAGTACAACGAATGAGGACAAATACAAAAGAAAAGAAAACATCTCTCTGGTAGATTACAGGAATTTGAAAAGAAAAAATTCAAACCCTTTATTATCCCTGTAAATCCTGCTAGTTCATTTACTGTATGAGACAGTTTTGGCAATCGAAATGAATCTGTGATTTTTGTGAAATGCAAACAAATATTAGAGACACTCGTCACTACTGGAGAGATTATCAGCGTATTATCGGCTTGCTACCATCTGCTGTCAAAAAATAAATCAAGTGTGTTTAGCTCTATTGTAATCACAACAGCAGTGATGATGTTTCTGCCTTTGATAAACAAGTTGACAACTGTGATAATGCAACAGGAGCTAATGGGATATTTAATAAGATGCCAGCAGAATAAAAGGCCATGCTGAGAAAAGTCTGTCTTCAAAATGTTTCAGAATATACCCATATATTGACATTGCATATAAATAAACTGTTGCATGAATTCAACATTTACCATAGCTGTCGTGACATGTAGCGTGGTGGGATGAAACTGATATTTGCTCTGTCACAAATGCAATGTTCTTGACTTTTTACAGCATATCATCGTATATTGTACCGCTGCATACAATAAAAATAAGGGACCATTAAGTGAAATTAACAATAACCATATAGTAACATCACAGTTTCACCATAAAACAAAACAACACCAAACATCATTGAATTGGACTGAGCAACACTGTGGACCAACTATTGACTTGAAACGAGGTCAGAGAGAAACAGTTTGTGGGTTGTGTTTATGGGTTGTTGCAGAGGTTCAGTGGCTCATTGGGACTCTCTTAATTTGGCTTCAAGACCTCAAAATAAATCCAGAAAACAACTTTAAAAGGTGTTATTGTTAAGCAACAGGAAGTGGAGCTTGGATGGCTGTCTAGAACGGTGATTAGTAAGCATTTTAGTCTTTCAGATGAAGAACCACAAGTCCATTTTAAAGGAACAGTATGACATTTTGGGAAATAGTCTTATTTGCAGAATGATATCATTCTTGAGTCTAAAAAAATGTAGCTAGCATCAGCATGCACGGAAACAGTAAAAAAAAAAAAACATGGACACAGCTTCCGGATCAGAAAAACAGAAAAGCCAGTGCAGAAGTGCCTTAAACCTGCATTCTATCTGAAGGCCACCAGATGGCGATAGTTGTAGCTGCAAAAAGATTTCCTGTCCTATTGAAGTCTGTGGGAAAACAGCGTCCTGTCTTAGCCTCTGCAAACACTTTCCTGCTGAGTTTATGGGTTCAGACACTCATTTTGGGGTCATACTGAACAAAACGAGTGGGTGCCAATGTTCAGCTGTTTTGGATTCATAATGGTGAAAGTGCTGTTATAGAAAAGTCAGTTAACAAGTGTGTGAAGTTTGATGGGTCTAGTCTGAACAGTACCTCTACTATTAACTATTTTATAAATTTTGTCTGTGCTATGTTTATAAATGATGATTAAATGTGGTATGCTCACTGGCTAACGACTTATGATTGACAAGTAGTTCGCCAATGAGCAAGCAGTTTGACAGTCAGACCCGCCCCTCCTCTTCACATCAGGCGTTTTGAAACCAAGACAGGGAAAAATGCTAATCTCAAGGCTTTGAAATGGGATGTCACAATAGCTATGTCCATCTTTTTTACTGTCTATGAGCATACATTTAGCTTAGAATCAACTAAAAAAAAAACAAAAAAACAACTAGCTTGATTTCCTTCATTTTATTCAAATATAACAAATTTATAGTTGTATAAACTCTTTCTCTCGTTCAGTGGTGTACTAAAAGATGTAGCATGGTTTAGCTTGCGTAGTTTAATATGATTTGTTTTAAGCCTGTCTTTCACTAACCAATATCAGCATTCCATTAAATATTAGTGATTGGTGGATGCAACTTGCTAAACCAGCTAGCTTGTGAGTGTTGCGTTAGCTGACAACGTCCCAGCTTTCCCCTCTTGTCCTAGTATATTGTCACATCCAGTTTAAAAACAAAACAACATATAAAGCTTCAAAATGGTAATTTTTGAAGACTGTATGGCTGTTGGGTAGTTATGTCCATCTTTTATTTACATTCTTTGAGCCAGACTATTCATTTCTCAACTTTCAGTCTTACTGCTAATCTACGTGAACTAGCTGCTGGCTCTAGCGTCCATCTTTCACGTGCAAACATGAGCTTTTATTCTCAAAAAGAAGCGAGTAAAAATAATATAATTCCCAAAACGTCAACTTATTTCTCTAAGGTTTTATGTTCTTGAGGCTTCAGAGTGTTAGCTGTAGTGTTGCACATTTAATGTGGCTGTGATGTCGACCTTTAACCACTGCAGGTGACTTATATAACAAGAAATAGACTTTTTTTTTTCTTTGTTAAAATGGACACAAGTAGTTCTTGGTCTGAAGCTATCATTTATTGCATGCGATGACTTAAAAATTTCAGGCATTTCAGACAAACCTATACTTGCTCGAACCATCAAAAAGAGAAAACACAGCAACTAATGCTAATTTGACATATTATCGCACGTTTGTTCCTTTCTTTTTTTTTTTTTAAAGCCAAACCCTGGTGTCTTCATAAACGCCAGTAAAAAGCTTATGGAAACATTTGATTTTACGAAAAACAATCTCATATTTATACCAATATGGTATGGAAAATCATTTAGATTCATTCTTTGTTTTTAAATAAATAGAGCAATTCCCACCGGACACAAATAGAGGCACTTGAGTTTCCTTTTTTTTTTTGTTTTTTTGTTTTTGTCAAAGTGAAAATTACATTTCACATCCGCGTTGTCTTCCATACACATTCAGCGATGGTCAAATGATCCAAAACTTAAAAACTCATGCTTCATGTGCTGGATTTACAGAGACCAAAAATAAACTGATTTTAAATCTTTATAGCGCACGTGAAAATGAAAAACACAGAAACAGTGTGGTCTCTTGTTTGTAATGCACCACAAGGACTTAAAAAATCACTTCAGTCTGGTGCTGTGTAAATGCAGCTATAGCCTGTGCACTGACACACACACATAGATGCCCTATTTATCTGCTTCACTTCCTCATTCACTCACATTGAATCATTCACAAGACACAAGAAACACTGTTTTCAGGAGTCACAGTCTGTACATTATTGTACACAAACATCATTATTGTTCGGTCAGGTACTGATTTTAAATAGACTTCACAATAAGCTGTACACGTATACACACTAACAACACAACACAGCAAATGCGGGGAAACGACTATAAGACGCCCGGCAGTTGATTTGATCTCATTAAGTGCTGTACAAAGTCACAGATATTTTTTTTTTCTGACATCAGGGCAGAAAAGCTGATGTGAGATTTTCACCCTGTTTACTTGCTCTGCATGTGGGTGGGGGCTTAATTAGAGCCAAATCATACTGAATCTTGTAGTTTTTTCCCCCCAGTAAGTGTTTGACGCCTTAGTTAGTGGGTTACTATGGGAACTAGAACTGAGTGGAATTTCACAAAAGCCCATAACCAACGAGAGATGAACCAGACAGATGCTTTCTGTGATGCAAGGAAACCCTTATTTGTAGGACCAGCAAACTAGGTGTTTGTTCTGGTAACTTACAGAACTGCAACTTGACCACTTACAAGCTCACAGGACTCTTTCAGATATTTTTAAAGCTTCGTCTTATCATATTTGTAAGTTTGTTTGCCATTTTATTTGGTCAAAGATCCTTATTTAAATACAAATATCTGCTGCTGTATGTATTTTTAGGGATAGAGGCTGTCTCCAGCACATGTAACATTCATAGAGCTTCACAGCAGCCAGAAAAAGAACCAGTTCTAGTCATATATGTACTGTAGGGCCCTTTTCTCCTGTCTGTCCTACCTACTCATGTTTTATAAGTAAGGAGGCGTTCACACATTCCACGTTCTCTGTGCTCCTACTGATCTGCAACTCTCCCCCAACTGCTTCATTAGCAAAAATTGCTTTCTTTGCTCATACGGTGCACATTTATTCAAACTGTGTGAATCTCGGGCTTTGCAGGGGGGTGGGATGGGTGTGCTGGGACTGTCTGTGTGATGTTTGCTCAGACTATCAGGGAACAACAAACTCGAATGTAGTGTGCGCTTTTTAGAAATTAAGGTTAAATGTGGCATAAAGATCCTCCCTGAACTGCCATTAAATTAATGTTGGCATTATTGCAGATCACAAATAACAAGAGAATAACAGTTTTATCTTCTCTTCTTCCCAAATAAACAAATTTTATTACTACCCCATATTCACCAAATTCTCAAACACCAGAGCATTACTAAAACTTTATATTTCTTGCCTTGTTGTTTATCAAACTAAAAACTCAAGCTTCAGTAAAATGATATTTTGTAGTAAACTGAAATGCCATCACATTATGCTGCAGTTACACTAGGAGAAACAGTGGGTTGAGACTAACCAGCCACAATTAATGATCTCACTGCTTCGAAATGGTTGCTTTGAAGACAGGGACTAGGTTTGCGACCGCTTACAGTCAGCTGTCGTCTGTCTTTCAAGATGGTGAAAAACAGCAATGAGACAGTCAGTCTTCTACCAGTTTGAGATTGACAGGGGTCAAGCTGTCAATTACTTGCAATCTGTTTGTAATAATACTTGGATCACTGATGCTAAATCGGTGAAAATCACAAATCTGTTGCCATCTGTTGCAAATCTATTTCCATCTACATACACAAAAATTTGCATTAAACTGACATCAATATAAATTTGAAACAAATTCCTCCACAAATAGTCACATAGTTGCTGCAGGACAGTGATTTAACTGCAAAACACCAGGGGTGCTCAGCAGCCTTGCTTTAAACAAACAGCCGGCAACCATTTCAGTCGAGTCCCCTGTTGCAAAGAGGCATGTTGCAGATGAGTTGCGCCCACTCAGATTGACTGCAATGCTTTGGCAATCTGTCTGCATTTATAAATTAGATGGCAATCATTTGCAAACCTTTTCCAATCAGTCTGAGAGTGATTGCAGTCAGCCCAAGTTGGATTGCGACTGTTAGCCTCCCACTGGCAACTTGTGAGACTGCACTGATCACCCAGAGGTTGAGTGTAGCAAAAAATATCAATGCAATCACTATGCAACTAAAAATCTTTCCTTGTCACAAAGAAGGGTCTGAACCTTTAAGGATCTTTAAATGTAAAAAGTAGCAGTGTACTAACTTATAACTGCATTCACAATTGAGGCAACAGTGTGTTTCCCTGTCCATTAGACTGACTGATACACAACACTAGCAGGTTCCAGGGTGTTGTTGAGGATCCCTCTTTAAAGACTGAAGATAGAGTGAAATAGAAGAAGTGCACTGAATTCAGCCTCCATTAATTCAGCTGTGGTGTTTGTAGCTGGGCCTCTTTACCAGTGTGGCCCCTAACTAATAGACTAGACTGGTACGTTTCCACTTGGATCAATATCAGCCAAAGGCTTTAATTCTAGTCCTAATCATCAACACATTTCTGGTCCACTGCCGGAGGAGACGACCCTCTGTTGAGCTCTTTCCCTACACTCAGCCTCACACCCATCCCATCTTAGCATCCCGTCTTTCCTCTTGTCTTTTTTTCTGTTCAGGGAGATTTGGTTAGCAACATGTACTGTCCCTTCAGGAATTAAAGCTACAACCGCTGATATACTGTTGCTCCAAAAAAGCAGCATCAGCCAAATTGTTAATATGCTAATTTGTATTCTGTGGTTCACAGCTGAAATTTCCAAACTTAGTTACTGTTCACTCCTAATTACAGGTGATTTCAGCCCAATTAATCCACCTGGTGTGAGCAATTATATTACCGTGCACGGTGTTGAGTCATTCCCAGTGGGAACTGAAGCATCGTTCTGGGTTTCATCTCACTTGTTACCCCAGTCCTAGCCCCCAGCCCATTTGTTTTTTCTTATTCTTAATGTTGGCTCTGGTCCAGTCTTTACAGCAGGTGAGCCTCTATGCGGAGCCAGTGCAGTCCCTGCCTTACGTAGCGAACCAGCTCAGTCATGCTGCTCTGCTGACTCAACGGCTCCATCACTGAGTCCAGCTCCTGGAAAAAATCTACAGGAGGGAGAGAGACAGCGTTAGTTACTGCATCCGCAGCTGTTTGTGCTGAAATGAAACACAAAAAATACAGCTAGCGTTTTTTTCAGTGGAGCTGCAGGCAACATGGGGCAAAGGTCAGGTGAGGTTTTATTCATAACTGGACCTTATTGTGGTTCCAGCACGTCCTACATGTGATGGCTGCCTCCTGTTGAGTCAACAGAAGGCATGAGAGGTATTTTTTCTTGTTTTATTTATGTGGTCTGGAAATGCACATACAAAGTAAGATATTAAAGTAGAATATACAGTTCTCTGCAATGATATCAAGAGCTTGAATGATCACTTCCCCAGATACAGATGAAGTTTTGGGGCGTCCACACAGGAAGCAGTTCACTCATAGCAAATCGGTTGGTAGCTGATAGACTTTCCAGACCCACAGTAACCTGTATTAACCACCCCCTCGTATGTCAATCAGTGATATCCTTCAATCTGATTGGTAGTTGCTTCAAATGCATGTCTCTGAGTTAAGAAAAACTTAATTCAGGACCAACTTTGCATCGCCAGCGGTTATTTCACCCGCTGTCGTTTTAACTGGTCATTACGTCACCTCAAATTGTTTTGTCGTTTTTCTTCAGACGAGCTTTTAGGCTTTGTCTAAAAGAAAAACACAATGATCTATTCAGAGGTGGCTGAAAAAGAGGTCTACATGAAAAATGATCCACACTGCACTTCGATAGGGTAGTAACTTTTAAATCACAAGATCAGCTGTCCCTGTTTGGGATGCTTCATTGATCTTTGTGACTTTAATGGAAACCATAATTTACAAAAGAACATAATGTCATATCGTGAGGTATTCAATAAGAAATCAATAGCATTTACTCTGCATGCCTGTCACTTTGATCTACGCTCAGGTTTAAAAGCTTTTATGTTGCTTAATGAGTGCTGTCAGGTGGGTGTTTAAATGCCTCCAGAGCGTCGGTTGGACTATTGCAGAAGAGAAGACAGCAGTTCAGTACAAGTGAAATCTGCGCTGGAAGAAACTGACAGCAACAACAGACTTTTGGGAGAGTGCAGTGCAGGAACACTACATCCAACCCAGCTAATCCTGACACTGTTTCCAGATGTTAGAAATATGAAATCATGGTCCTGACAGTAAATATTCAGCAGTATTTTGGCGCTGATTTGGAAACACATCCATCGTATGCAGTCTTGTGTACCTTGGCTCTCAGCGGCCAGCCTGTCAGCCGTCTCCCAGTGTTCGTAGCTCCGCAGGATGTTGTTTGTGATGTTAACGTGACTGGCAGCCATGTGGTGAATCCGCTGGGGGATAGCCACGCTGCCTGATGACCCCGGTGCACCTCCGGATCCTCCTCCTGCTCCGCCTCCATTGCTGGCTGGGGAAGGGCTAAGTGACAGAGGAGATGGGGTCCCATTGACCCTGAAAATATGGAAATACAGTAAGTCCCAGTAATATCATGGGAATTAAAGAGGAAGCCCCTGTATGCTGCAGGGTTTTTTATAAACAAAGAGTTCACAGTATAAAAGATGGATGTAGCCACTGTCACATCACCACGGTGAAGTCCTGCTTTGAAGGCTTGAGCTGGAGATTTCCACCCTCACTATCTCAGTGTCTTAAAAGCAGCTGTGACGAGTTTAACTGCGAAAGCCACGGCACCGAGTGCCCATCGGCACCCAGGATAATCCAGCCTTCTAACTCTAATAAAGACCACAATTTTCAAAATAAAATTATACAATAATTTCCTATATTTTTTATGCTATAATACCAGAAACTCTTGTGCCTCCAGTGGTGTAGGGGTTAACACATTCAGTTGGTAAGGGAAAGGCTGCTGGTTTGAGTCCAGCCGGGGGGGTTGTATCTTGCATATAAATCAAACATAAGGAGCTACCTGCAGTGGCAAGGAAGCAGCTGAAAGTAGCTTACCTATCATACTGGGAACTGGTGACTGAGCCCATAAAGTCATCTAGAAAGTGTGCAGTGACTTCTTCACAATCAGAAACCTTTTTGTAACCAGAGGAGACGCCTCCTGCTGGCCATTAGATTGAAATCACCTCACTTGTCAGACCTAAAAGCTGCATCCATCTTTTATACTGCGTATATGTTTTGCAGGAAAAACTCAAGTACAATGCGGAATGTGAAATATGTCATATTACAGAAGGCAGCCGGGAATAAGAAGCAACCTACTTACAACATTAGTGACAAAGAGATTTTTAAGGCTGCTCTTATTATTATTTTTCAGGCCATTTGTTGTCAATGTGCTGTTTATAGCTTGTTCCACTGCCCGCAGAGCAGCATTATCATTGATTTGCAGCTGTGCTGCTGGTCACCAGATGAATGTATGTCTAAGATGCTTTCTCTCTTTAGCTCTGCAATCACCACCTCCAAATGAAAGTCTGACTTTTTATCTGCTCATTGCTAATGCTGAGTGTTTACAGCTGAAAACAGCTGTCTGAAAACAGTACTGCTGCGAGAGCTCAGACTAAACCAAATCATTGTTTAAGGGTGGCCTCACAACCAAAACAACTGGCTAGTGGAGTTCCTGAGTAAGTGATTTCTTTTTTTGATAGCAACATGCAAAATGCACAGAAATCTATATCAAAAGAGTCACACACAGTTAAAGCAGAACATTTCAGACATACAGTAGGTCCATGTTTTGCTTGTGTACACCATCATGTTCCATGATTCAATTAAAACCATCAAGATGTTACTGAAGTGAGGACTTGCAACTTAAATTGAAGGTGTTTTACAAAGATCTTTAATTAACTGTTTGGGAAGAGATTGTGAACCTGTTTATGGTGTCTTAATACAGCTAAAACAGGCTTCAGCTCAACAGTGACCCTGAATAGGACAAGCGGAATTCCTAACTGATGGATGGATGTTTAGGAATTACAGTCATTTTTATGGACAGTTCCTGATTTTCAGAGGCTCAAAAGTAACTGGAGAACTGACTGATCTCAAAACAATAAAGCAGCCTTTTCAGTTACTGAAGACAAAACTGAATGCAGAGACCCACAAACCAGCAGCAGCTGAAGGAGGCTTTAAAGGCCCATCAGAGCCTCTCAAGGGAGGAGACACAGTATTTAGTGGTGTCCAGGACATCAAGGATTTTAGTATTAAAAACTGTCCTTAATTTCAGATTATGTTTTCTGAAGCTCTGAAAATGGGGGACTGTGTATGAAAATGTCTGTGATTCCTAAAACAGTTCACAGTTATTAATCAGTTATTAAACACTTTGAATTAAAGCTGGAAGTCTGCACTTCAGTCACATCTTGATTGTTTGATTTCAAATCCGCTGCAGTGTTTCACAGACGCAAAAGCACTCCCCAAATTCTTTCCCATTTGTCTTCATATTTTGAATTTGAATTGGAGTTTCGCTATATAAATATTAAAAGCCAGACGATGGCATCATTTTTTTGAAGTAAGGTGGAGTTCCTTTTCCCAGTTAGGAAATCATTCCCAGCTACATTGACTTCCTTGTCACAATACTGTAAGCAAACAAAACTCTGTTCCTTGTGTGTTTTCCCTGTTTTTAGTACATTGGATTAACCTGTGGGGCAAAGGTCTCATGATTCTGTGCCACATGCGGTGGTCGTAGCTGACCAGCTAAACACTGCAACTTCTTCTGTTTTTCCATTTAAAGGTCAGCGGCAACCAGCAGCATACTCTGTTGAGACTGTCAGCTAGTGCTGGATTATTTAAAATACTATTACTTGTATTAGTACCGCAATAACAATATTTTTTATTTAATTTAATATAAGGGTTAGCATAAATTCAGATACATCATCTTTTTTCATGCCCTTGAGTGAAGCTGTTTGAATGCATAAAGAAAGTGTGTTCTTTCACTGTGGTTGAAAGCCTTTCACACCTCTGTGATTCATAGCCAATGTAAATGTCTTTAGTATTGCAGCACCAGCACTGTGGTTTAGAAATGGAGAGTAACAGCTTAATAAACAAGGGCACAGTAATAATTATACTGCTGCACATTAACTGTGTAGGAAATTAGACTGTGTTTTGTTTCAGCCTTGGCATTAAAGGAAAATATATAAAATGTGACAAAGAGCTACAGTTTCCTGGTGTTTTCTGTATAGTAACTGTAGAAATATCAGTGCAAACTGCTCCCCATCTTGCACAGCTCTGTGTGTGTGTGTGTTTGCTCTTGACATGATGTAATGTCTGTGATGTGGCCTTGACCCTTGCTAACCCACAACTTGTGCCTGACTCAGTGACACACACACAAACACACGCGCACACACGCACACACACACACACACACACACACACACACACACACACACACACACACACACACAC
>VUQK01013210.1:11317-31167 GCA_015106715.1 Bujurquina vittata | reverse complement strand
TGACCACCACCAGCCACACAACACATTCACACTTAGGCTTGCCCAGGACACAATGATAGCATGCGCTCAGACGGGGACTCGAGCACCTACCCACTGTGCCACTGCCACCCTGAGCAATCAGCCAAGTTTATTGTGAAAGATAGGAACAGGATGGAGCCCTTTTCACACAGGTAATACTGCTGTTTTTAGCTCCTTTTTGTGATACCATCTATAACTCTGACAATACTAATCATAGCTTATTTCTCAAAATGTATAACTATCAAAATGTCAGACTGAACTGTCAAACTTATTTTTAAATGATTTAAGTTTGAGGCAGTTAATATGTTAAAGTCACATTTTCTAATCATGTAAAGGTATTTTGCATTTGGCATTTGGCAAAGGCAATGCTAATACAATATGAGCCTTACTGTAGCTTCACTCCTGGACATTAAATAGGTTGTAATGCTAGTCAGCTTCGAAACTGTAAAATCAATATTAATGTGTCGTGCAGATAAGTGTATTACAGAAGTGGTTAGACTGCTTTTTTTGAGCCATTTTCCTTTTAAAATGAACTGCTCCAACTTTATGTCAACACTTACTGTATGTACACAGACTGCGCACACATGCACAGATAAACCCCCCAGTCAGTCGCTCCCCACAAATCCAATCCCATCAATGCAAATGCAGCACTGTGATAATGACATCCTCAGTAATTAATTAAACTAAACATAATTAATCAAAACAAGCACATTAAACCCTAACAATCCACTGTGATGATTGATGGAGCTAATTAATACATTAATATCAAAGAGAAAGAATGGAATTTAATAACGTCATGCAAAATTAATGCACAGGCACCATGAAAATGAATATGAAATGTATTTGAGGGATTGTAATTGGCTTTGTGTGTTTTCCGCACAGAGAGAAAGAGCGGACGAGAGAGAGAGAGAGAGAGAGAGAGAGAGAAAGAGATAGAGGAAATGGGATCTGTGTCCAAGTGTGTATGCGCGTGTGTGTTACCTTGAAGTACTCCATGAGCGACCGTGAGTACTTGACAGCGTGGTCTTTCTTCAGATGGAACATCCTCAGATACAGCAGAGACAGACAGCGGTTACTATGGAAACAAAAGCATTAGAAGGCAGATGAGTCCTCTGTATAAATTCCCTTTAAAGATCTATCCTCAATATTATTTTCAAGTCATCGGCACAGAATGCACCCAGACTTCAAACATGCCCCACAAATCCTTGTGGATTAGGAAGAACTTCAGTGAAATAAGGGTTGTGGGAAATATATAATACTATGAATGGGGTAAAAAAAAAAAAAAAAAAACAATGGCTGTGTTTTACAGGGAGCTCACATAGTCTAAAAAAAAAACAAAGATCACTGTGGGTATTTTTTTTTTAAATGTATAATTTATGATAGACTGGTAACAGGGTGTACTCCACCTTTTGCCCCGTGACAGCTGGGATGGGCTGTCACCGGGTTTGTTCATGGAAATCATTGCATTGGCTCAGGAGCCCTTCCAGAAATCACAGTTTGTGAACACAGTTCACTGTACCATTCACAAACGCAGGTTAAAGCTCTATCACGCAAAGAAGAAGCCATAAAACGATCTAGAAACACTGCAGCCTTCTTTGGACCAAAGCTTGTTTGAAATGCACTGAGGAAAACTAGAAAACTGTTCTGGGGTCAGATGAAAGTTTGACATTCTTTTTGGAAAACATAAACGCCACATTCCCCAGACTAAAGAGGAGAGGGACCATTCAGCTTGTTATCAGTGCTCAGTTCAAAAGTCTGCATCTTTGGGAGGTGCATTAGTGCCTATGGAATTGGCAGTTTCCACATCTGGGGACATCAATGCTGAAAGGCACATACAAGTTTTAGAGCAACATGTGCTCCCATACAGATGATGTCTTTTTCAGGGAAGGCCTTGCACATTTCAGCAAAACGATACTAAACACTGTATATTATTACAACAGCATGGCTTCATGGTAGCAGAGTCTGCCTGGAGTAAAGACCTTTCACCAGCTGAAAACATCTGGCACATCATGAAATGAAAATTATGACTAACAGCAGGACCGTTGAGCAGCTAGAATCCTCTATCAGCATCATGTAAGTCTGGGTGAGAAGCAGAGAGGGAGGGATCCGGCCAGGGAGTGGAAAACCTCCGGGCTCCACCCAAGTGATGGAGAACCTACTCAACCCCTTCAAGACTCAGAGGTTAAACACACACACACCAGTGAGATATTGTGACAAGATGTCCATTGAAGTCTGCACCAATCAACAATCTCCCCCCTGGGGACACTCTCTACTACTTCATCCAACTTACTCCAGAATTCCTCCTTCTCCTGTTGGGCATATGGACTGACAACATTCAGCATCACCCCTTCAATTTCTAGCTTCACTACCATGATCCTCTCTGACAGTCTTCACCGCCAACATACTCTTCCTTCAAGATTACCTCTACTCCATTTCTCTCCCTGTCTTGGAGTTGCCTTGTTGCCGCTCCTCCAGTGCACCTGCTGTCACCTTCATTTACACAAGACTATGACCAAAATTATTTTGTTCAGTATTCAGATCATGACTATTTATCACAATTATTCTTTTATTTTAGGTGATTTTTTTTGTTGCACTGTCAAAGATAAACCTGCTTTCCCATCCAAGTTGTGCCACATTCCTGCTAATGTCGAAATCTTTGCATCAAAATAGTAATTGGTCCTTCTCATTCACCTAAATACAGTGAATCTCTTAGGGGAAAAAAGCTTTACAGCACACTATATTCCTGTTAAACCATCTTTGCGGACAAGTAAGGCGTGAGTACATCCAGGAAACTTCAGGCTGCTCATCGCTGGGAACATCCGTGACTGGCACATGCAGGCACGTGATCAGGCAGTGATTTCCTTTTTGCTTCCTATTGGACGATCATGTTCATTTAACTGTGGGAAGCCAAAATCCTGATTGCGATTAAAATTAATCTGATTGTGCGGTCCTAAGTTTATCTGCCTTTGTTTTGTACAATGATGATGGTGTGTTGCTTTAAATCCTGCACCTGCTGTATTTTGCACAAACACACATACACAGTGGAAGAGTATCGTACCACAACACGGCCAGTTTCTTCTCAGAGATGGTGGCTGAATGGCTGGTGAAGTTCTTCAACCTCATGGCATACCTACAGCGGAGAGATACTCGTCACTCATCTGTGGACGTTTGTAGACATTTGGTAGAACTTAATGTAAACACAACTTTTGTTATTATAAAAAGTGGATACATGTTACTCAAGTGCTTTAATTCATGACAACAGCAGCCAGCAGTTAATGATTGATTCTTTCTGCTTACCGGCAGCCAACTGAAACCCTGTGGAGTGTTCCTAAGCAAAACAAAGTTAACTTTCTCTGACCCTGTGGGTGAATGCGGTCCTCCTTTGGCCAACCCTCGATGTTCAGCAGCACACTTCATCAGTCAAAATCCAATTCAACAGTCATGAATCGATTGAGAGTTACACCTTAACACTTTATTGATCCCTGAAGGAAAACTCCTGTCTTTTCCTCCTCTCAGGGAGTTCAGAGGTCAGAGCCACAGCAGCTGGTAACAAGTCAGTGTTTTGCTCAAGGACACTTCAGTAGAATGGATGAGTGCAGACAAGGAGATCTTGAACCTCAGCACTTCAGTTAAAAGACTCAGTCCCGCTACACCACCCTTTCCTCAATATGCCAGCTTTCAGACCTAGCAGTCATTAGTTACTCTCAGCTTGCTGTCTTTAAGTTACACTCAGCTGCTGCACACACCGGCAGCTATCAAAGGATGAAAACCTGCCGAGTTCCTGTTATGCAACAAATTACACCCATTAACATCTGTGCATGTCAGTGAGGCTACTGGAAAACAGTCCAGCTATCCAGATGCTTATTTAGTTTTATATAAAAAGCTTTGATTTTTGACAGGCAAAAATGTGATTATATACACCGCATAATATTACTAAAAGGTCTCATATTATCCCTTTGTAACAAGTTAAGGTCATCAGAATATATCTATCAAGTTTCAGCTCATAATACCTCACACAAGTTTTACTGGGGTGTGTCCACACAGCCTCTTTTCACAGGCTGCTTCAGTATCTGTAGCTTTAAAATGAGCTGCTGCTGGCCACACCCCATTACTTAACTGTCCAGCAGAAGCAGTGTAAATAAAAATAATTAAAATGACAGAGTGCTGCGAGTTTAGGATTCAGACTTCTATGTCAGCCTGTCCTGTCCTGACATCCCAATGATCTGCAAACCAAGACAGCTCACTGAAAGGCGCTCAGCCTTTTCTACAGTAAAGGAAAGACACCAGGAGAGGATTTTTCTCATAATTTTGTGAGTCTCTACACACACTGAAGAGGACTTAAAAACAATGCAAAAGAGGATTCTGCATAATGATTCTGAAAAAAAAAACTGTGTTACGTTTGAATAGCATACGTACACATAACTTTGCCAGCTCCACAATGGGGTGAATATGGAGTTGCTGACTTGAGTAACTTTTAATATATGTAAAAAATGACAAACCAGTTTTAACCTTTAAATATGTGTTTTAACACACATTTTTAGATAAGGATGTCAGCAGCATATCGGGAATTATATAAAACATTCTGTTTTTCTGGGTGTATTTGTGCAGAGTATATGAACACCAGTGAAGGAAATGTCTTTTATTTTGGCTTTGTCTGTTGTAATGTGCAGAACTTCAATCTATATGTTTTTCCTTTACACATTTAGTCCTTCACACTCACAAATCCTGCATTCATATAAATCTATAGAGTGTCCTTGTATCAAGGAATCTCAGAGTAGTTCATCAGGAGCAGATTGGACCTGTAGTCCACATACAATAACAAAAAAAGATAATTAAACACTATTGAATGCATTTTTCATATATATTTTAATAGGAAGTGTGGATTATAGTTATGGTTGTACTGTAGTTTTTACATGTGACCAGACTTAAAGATTAGCAGCATGTAGTTTAGAAAATACATCTAATTTAGCTTCCTGTTTCAGTTTTGTTGACAGGCCTTCTTTAAGTACAGTAAAAGTCACCCATCACTTTGCAGGCTTCATATATGAACCCTGTGAGGTGTAAATCATCATCGGTGATGAGCCCAATACTCACGCTGCGCTGTCAGAATCTGTACTTGTGTTTTTGAATTGTTCTCCCAAAACTTGGCAATAGGACAAAGAAAATAATCATTCTAACTGACGCGCATGAAAAACTGAATTTTTTTTCCAAACCAGCTTTTCTCAAAAACATACAGTATCAACACATGGTGCAGCGCTTTGAATTAACTATTTCCAAATAAAATCTCAGATCAATTCTGTTCTACACATTTATTAGGAAACTAGAAAGCATTTATTAGTCTTTTTTCTGTCCAACCCTACCTTATTAGCTCCACAGTCTCAGAGTACATCGTATATGGTGATTTGGCCTCTAGTGGATCTCGCTCCATAGCATTTCCACACTCTATGAAAGAGAGAGCGCCGTCTGCGTAGTTCACTGCTTTACCAAATTTGTCCATCTGCAGGCAGAGGGTAAGAAGGGAAAGAGACAGATGGAAACAGAGACAAAAATGAAATGAAAAGGGATGTAACAGAGGAGGGAGAGAGAGAGGAAACGTAAAATAAGCGACGTCTTGACAGCACCGTGGCAGCAGCACAGCAGTCTCTGAATAATCTCCCACTAAGATGCAAATCCCCCCCAAAAATCTGAGGAAAGAACTCGTAAACACAAGATAAATTCCAACTTAAATAAATCTCATTTCATTGTTTGGGGGGGTGATTCTTTTGATATTGTATAATCTTGCAGACATCATCAGTCCTTGAATGCAATGTCCCCTTATGGTGCAATAAATACGGTCCTTCATATGAAATAGATTTTCATTCTACACAGACTTACAGTGCAAGTAATATTACAGTCTAGTCTGTAGATGCTAACACTGCGCTCTTTCTAATCATTTGCTGCTTTTACTGTCTGTCTGTCGCCCATGTTTTAGCACAGAGAGCTGAATGTGTGTGTCTACCTGTATCTTTCAGTCATCAATTTTTGTGTTGAGCCACACAACATCTTACCAAGGCATCGGCTTTGTGCTTCAGTCTCTTGGCCTCCTGCATATAGTAGTCGGCACTGTGGACCCTGGAAACATAAGGGGGGGGCATAAAGAACATAAAGAGCATGTCTGCACTGACATGTTATTTAACAAAGACTGAAAACAACACCCTGCATCATAGAGAGAGATTTACATAATCACTGACTACAAGTAGCTCACAGTGAGCTACACACAGTCATCTACTTAGGTATACATACCTCAGGCTTAGTGTAACCTTAGTATAACAACAAAACACATTGTTTCATGAATAATGCAGAAGCCTTTTGGGACGAATATGTAAGATGATGTATCATCTTTCTACATTAACGCATATCTGGACAAACGATAAGGCTGGAACAGCTTTCCCCATCACCATACACTAACAGGCTAGTATCTAGCCCTTTACTTGAAGTTGCAGAAAACAGGGCAAGTTTTGCTACAACAGGCATAAGAATAAAGTGGAGGGTCTCATACCCGAGATCCAAATCATTTTCAGCCTAAACAGAAATAAGGTCATAATGTCCCCTCCTGTTCCTGAGTTCTGGCGTTGATTTATGGTCAGAAAAGTGTGCCTGATTTATGGCCAAAAACATGTTTTTTGAGATCACAATGACCTTAACCCTTGAGGGCTAAATAGAAATCAGTCTAACTGAAAGTTTGGGCTAAACTGGAAGAAATTTCCTCGAGGTGTTTCTGAGACATCAGATCCATGAGCATCGGAGGGAGAGACGAGCAGTGCAGCTGCTCCCACTGGCACGATAGCAGACTTCCCAGGCAGACCAGTTAAGAGCCGCACTGCAACTGATTATTATCTGCTAATGACGTACAGTTAGGCCCATGTAGTTTTGGACATATAGAAATTCTTTGATGTTTAGCTGTTCATCAAAACATTTTCAAGTTCCAGTTATAAGGATGTTGGCTTTACGTGCAGACTTTCAGTTCAAACTGGAAGGGGTTAAAAAAAATGTTACATTAACATTGAGGAACTGCAGCATTTTTTAATAATCAGTCCCCTATTTGAGAGCCATAATGTAATGTGGTTTAGCATGGTCTGAAAGAACATTTCTCTGAAAAAGACATGATCTGGATGGGAGCGTAGGCTCCTCTAAAACCTGTATATTTACCTTTGAGCACTGATGGTGCATTTCCAGATGTGCAAGCTGTCAATTTTGATTCGTATGAACATGACACAGTTTTCCATTTTACCTCAGTCCATTTTACATGATCTTTGGCCTCAAAGAAGATGGTTTTGTTTCATGTTGTGTTGACATGGCTTTTACCTGCATTTGTGGATGGCACGGTGAACTGTGTTCACAGCGATTTCTGGAAGTGTTTCTGAGCCTTTGTATTTGCTTTTCTGAAGTCTCTGCTTTATTATAAACTTGGTATATTATTATATGCCTACTTCCTGGGGACTGTTCTTCATTTGGTTAATGTTGTTAAGAGGATTTTCTTTACTATGGAAAGAATCCTGTGATCACACACTAACAATGTCCACTTTTTATGTTGCCAAGCTCATGAGTGTGTGTGTGGGTTGTTTTTTTTTGGTCAGGATGTCGATTTTACCACTCTTAATGTTCCTGCTATTTCAGAAGTGGATTTCTTTGTTTTTTGACGCCTGGAGATGGCCTGCTCTCCAAGAGCTTCTTTAATGTGTACAATGGGTTCACAGAAACGCCTTCCAAACTAAAATGCCACACTTGCCTCATTTCCAGACATACAATTTAAATATGTTTTCATTTAAATATTGAAGAAGTAGAAACTTCTTTTGAGTGAAGTGTCCCTGTGAAGAGGGAACTGTGCATAAAACAACTGCAACTCCTCAGTTGTTAAACAATTTTCTTTCCCTTCTCAAATTAAAGCTGAAACTCTGCACTTGAAGCCCATATTCATCGCAAAGTGTAACTTCTATGTTTTGGTAAATGACCAAAAATATAGTAAAAATAATTCTATGGAGTCAACTGCATCATTGAGCGAATCATTAAGTGTATGATTTGTTTGTTTTAACTTACGTGTCACTATAAGACAGTTTTGGCCTGCGAGGTTCTGCAGGGTCCATCAGAGGTTCCGACCACACCTCTGAATCTGAATGGATGTTGGTATGGTAGCCGTCTCCACCGGGCTTCTCGCCATGGGAATCCATTTCCTGCAGTAGACAGGTCATTGAATCTGTGCTTCTGATTGTATTAATTAACATTATATTGGTGGCTTTCAATGACCAGCAACTTAAACTTCTCATTCACAGTGCTAGATTCACGTTGCCGGCTGAATTACCATAGCAGTCATGATCTCGATGTTTAGCTCGCTCACCTTTTCCTATAGTGCACCTAAGCATAATCTATACAATGACACATTATTAAAAGTTGACCACCAGGTTTGCATCCACAGAACTGTATGTACTGTAACATATAAGTAGCAGTAACCACTTACTTGTCCATTTCTCACATGTGATGATGCCTTTCCTTCACCTCTCCTGTGTCTGTGTGAGGAAGAGGAGGTGGAAGTGGAAGAGGCGGTGCAGGGCAACATCCCAGCGACAGTGCCCTCCTGGCTGAGAGAGGAGCTGCCATCGCAGACTCGTTTACGAGGGGGTTCATCAGACAGGGGGGACAGGAGAGGCGGGAGCAGCTTCTCATCGTGCCTTCGAGACTGCTTCCTGGTCAGAGAGCTACTGAACACGCACACACACACACACACACGCACGCACGCATACACGCACAAAGCAGTGAGATTATTGGTTTACTTGCGTAGATACACTGAATGCTTGATGTTTTGTGTAGGATGTGCGCTATAATATTGGATGTTTTAAAAAGAATCCTGCTCCTATGGGTTACTCATGGTATGACACTTTTACTCCAAAGACAGACCGAGAGTAAGGGTCCTGAACTCCTCATGTGGGGCTATTTGCTACTTTTTAAAAGAGAAAGAGACACCAAGCTGCCCACCGTGATACAGAAACCACTCCTATGATCCTGTGAGGTGCCCTGTCTCCCTAACCTCCACCCAGCACCCTTCAAAACTGCTTTTGGACTTTACAAGGACTCCCCTTGTGTGTACATTCAATTTATTATTGGATTAAGGCCTGATAGTGGCACAAAGAAACACTTGTACACAAGACAGAATTAAGGGACTAATTAATAAACGTACCTTATGTTTAAATCTGTAGAGTCTGAATGATATTTTTCCTTCTAAAATTGTTGGAATTCTACCTTCCCCGGTAGCGCGTCAGTGATTATTCCCTCAGCTGTCTTATTGTAGCTCTTGTGACTCATACTGTTTGCAGCACAACAGATAATATTTTTATGTTTTTCCTCTCCCTGGAACTCTGGGGGTTTGATGCAGCGAGAAAGTTGCTGAGCTCGCAGAACAGGGCCCCAGGCACCGACATTAGTGATAATAGACAAAATCAGGGAGACAAAGACTAATTAGTTGCTGTGGAGTGTGTGCATGTGAAGCACGAGTGTGTGCTTTTGTGTCTGTGTACCGCATAATTGATGCGTCTGAGGTTGTTTGTGAGCATATATATGCTAATTTGCGTGTAGTGGTGTGTGTCTATCTTTAAGTGGATGCTGATGTGTGTGCAGGCAAGCAGGTGAGAGCACTCAGAGTTACTTTAAAGGCATAATAAGTTAACAAATTGAGAGCCTCTTAGAGTAAAATGACCACAGTATATCTGCCAAATAATTTCCTCTGTAATGCATTTGCAGTGACTCAGTGAGAAGATTTATACTCCAGCAGAAATTAGATTTAATTTTTTGGTCCACTACAGCATTCACATCAGTCTTTAAATCACTTTAAATCCTTTATGATACAAATTAAGACCCAAACAGCAGAATACCACAACAATTTCTGGTTTTACTCTTTCAGTTTGTTGGGTCGACACGCGTCTTGTCCACACAGAGCAAAAGTAGGCTGTCAGCATTAAGCAGTTACATCAGCACTGTATCAGACATATTATCTGACTTAAGCTCCTTTCAGGCATGCACTCCTTTTTGATCATCTAACTGCATCTGTTGGCTTTACAGTATGTATGAATGAGGACACTGGCTACTTCCCCTCTAAAAGCACCAGCAATCTTTTAAAGTCAGCTCTACAGTAATGACATCTTTGTACTTTCAGTGTGACTTTGCGTTGCATCCTGTCACACCAAGAGCCGATCTCTGGAGCTGAGATTTGAAGACGATGCAGAACTGGCAAAAGCTGCAGTTCCTCTAGGTGCCACTTGAGGCAGGCTCCAAAAGAGAGTCAATCCGAGAGGACTTTAGCATTAAAACTTTAGCATTAAAAAGCATATTTACAGCCTGGTACAAATAATAGTTTTGGCCCATCTTCACAACAACTCTGAGGGGGGTTACATTTTTATAACTCATCCACCTGAATAGCTGAAATGGGGCGTGGCCTAGTTGACAGATGTCCAAACAAAGGCAGATGGAGTGTGTGCTAGGCCTCATCCACTACTACTAGTCATTAAACTGGACCTCTTCGCTGTGTGGCTTAAGCATTTTTAACGGATTATCTGACTAATAATACACTTTGGCATGAGACATCTGCTTTCAGTCACTGTCTCATGCTGCCCAAACTAATCTAATGCCTATTAAGACGACACCTCAAGCCCTCATCTTTATGACAACAACAATGTAAATCAAACAGTTTTTTCTTGCACACATTAAATTACTGTATTTCAACAAATAAAAGAAAGACAAAGTCCACTTAAGCTGTAAGAGGCACACACAGACCTCTTCAAAATCTCTGAACATCTTTCATATATGCTGAGATTTCCCTCAGTCACTCTGCTCTACAAATCTACTTCCAATACAGACTGAGATGTTTATAGAAAGTACAGGTTTACACCAAAGCTCCTAGTGCAACGAATATAAAGGTTTATGACAGGTTAGATTAACTGAAAAATGTTAACAGAAGCCAAATTCACTCTAAGCTTTTTTACACACCACCAGCAGCATCAAGTGAGAAAGCCGCTTGCAGGACTTCATTAATTACTAATGATAAATCACCCATGACACGGAGACAGGATCTAACAGCAAATGACACTGCGGCTTTTATTAAAGTTTACTGACATGTGTATGGGTGCAACCCCAAAAGTGAACGCGTAGCCTCACTAGTAATCAAAGCGGCTATTAAACACCTGCCTCAAGCATTTCATTGCACTTATTGTACTGTTTAATCTTGCGCACAGAAATGCTGTGCCTCGTTTCATCGATGTGTCCCAGTGAAATGTCATATTACTGACTGAGAGAATGCCTGAAAACAGCAAGGTTATATATCCCATGTATGAAAAAAGCTTTAGAAATAGAGACCGATCAATATGGGATTTTAAAGAGCAACACACATATAAGACCGATATATTGGCCCATATTGTTTTCTCTTTCATACACATGAAACATAAACACATTTTCCTGACACTAGTTATATGAAGCGATTTATGAGTCTTTACTGAGATAAAAAAAAATTAACTTGTTTTACTTTTGTGAATTACTCGTTTACACTCAAATCAGCTGGTTGTTGTATTTCTAGCGTTCCCAACACGTAATAATAATAATAATGCCTTACACTTATATAGCGCTTTCTTACACTTGTATATACTGTAGCGTACTCAAAGCGCTTTACAATTTCGTGCACTATTCATTCACACCTCAATCATACTTGGTGGTGATAAGCTACTAATGTAGCCACAGCTGCCCTGGGGCAGTCTGACGGAAGCGTGGCTGCCAATCCCCGCCTAAGGCCCCTCCGACCTCCACCAAACACCAACCACACAACACATTCACACGTGTTGTCAACAGGGAAGTTGCAGAGTGCCCTTTTGTGAGCAAACTATGCAACCATCAACACTCAAAACATTGTTGAAGAGTGTTTCTCCTGTTTCTTTCCTTTGAAAGTTTTAATTTATCGGCTGTTATAAATGCAGATACCGATATATCAGAAAATGGCTAATATCAGACGATATATCAGTGCCACAATCTGCGGGTTTTCTTGTGGGATTTTTAAATTTTTTTTTTTTTATTGATATTATTGGGAGTGTTCAGTTTCTAGTTTCACCTGCTGTTTTCAGTTCTGATTATTCTGCACGTGCGTCTTGTTGCCTTCTTTTGAGGCCTTAGCTTTGTCTGTAAGAAATGGTTCTGTTGCTTATTCAGTCTGCATGTGGGTCCTCAATCCTGCAATTTGAGACAACCAGTGGAACTATTTAAAAACATGAACAAAAAAAAAATGCACTACTGATATCAGTTTGTTGATCATTAGTCACTCAGCTACAGCAGATTAAAGAGCAGGTAAATGTAGCCGTAAAGGCCTCTCTCCAGGGTACCCCTAACAAAACTGTGTGGCTATGTGAGTTACAGCACCAGTTTGTTTACTTTGATGCTTCTACCTGAGATTAATGTGTTAGCAAGCTATGTCGAGCTTAAAGTCAACATTGTTTTTTGTTTGTTTGCTTTGTAAACCTGGCTAAATCACTGTGGTAACAGGGAGCAGGTTATGTTCCAAGTTTAAAATTGGCTAATTCTTTCATTTGCTGCCTGCTTTAAGTTAAATATAGATTCTCTGCAGAGGGAATAGGTCTTATAGGTGCAAGCAGTTTAGCCGTGCCTAAAACCAGCAGATGAAGCGCAAGCTCTGTGTCGAATTGTCACAGGAATTTGCGTGTATTAATTTGGTGATGCAGAAAATGAATAAATGTTATACTTGATTCTAATCTGGTGCTAAGTCCTTTTACACTGATGGAATTAAAGCTAATAGAACACAAACACACACCAAGAATACCTGTTTAATTAAAATTAAACTCACTTTGATCTCCCAACAAACAGAAGTGATTTCCACGCCTCCTTTATCAGGCTGCGGGGCAGTAAGCTTTAATGTTTAAATGTACTAAAGTGTCGGCGCCAATGTCCAGCTGTCATCTTAGAAATAAACACTGAACGCGTACTCAGCCATAATTAAAAACTGTATTTTACTGCTCTGCATGCTAAATCACCAGATAAACAATTTTCTGCAGGATTTAATCTCTTATCTTATTTGAAACTAGTGTTGCACTTTACTTATTTTTAGGTTCTTTGTAGAATTTTATTTACCTTTTTTTTTAAAAAATCAGTATCATCATCTGATAGTGTCTCTGGAGTAGGTGACACTCATAGGGATCATTTTGTGCAGAAGAAGAGTCACATGACACGCGAAACTGGAACTGGAAGTTGATAACCACCTTCGTGATACCCGTTATCTCTTACTGGAGTTTTAGGTTTTGCAAACCAGCTAACTCAAAGAAAGCTTGGGTGCATTGAACTTTGTTTCACTGTATACCCCTCACAGCTCAGCCTGCAAGCTGCTGTCATGTCCCTTCAATTAGCTGCTTCCTTTTTATAATAAAAACCAACAGTAACAAGTGACCCAGTTAAAATGGCTTAAATTTACTCAGCATCAAACGCTTCTTCTGACCCAGTTTTTGTGTTATTGTTTCTCGTACACTGTAAAACTATTATGTTATATGGACCACAACTGGGCCAATTTCAATCCAGTGATTTTCATATGTAAAAACAATTATTAGAAAACACAGGAGATTTTCATTCCAAAAGGGAATGACTAAAAGCGATTTCAGTGCCAAACAGTGCCTTTCTGGGGTGAAACCTCAGTCATATGTGGGCACTGCTTATTATCTTTTATCAAAATATGACTCAGGTGATTAAAACAGGTAGGATGATAACTGCCAAAGGTCACGAGAAACTGCTAACTAGATCTGAGGCGGATAATCACATCAGCCAATTTAGAGCTTCCGCAAAAAGCCTCCCGGATGATAAACAGGCTGCGACGACTACACCGGTGTCACAGGTTCAACTCCAGGTCGCTCCCTCTTTTTGGGGGCACCGCTTGCTACCGTGTGTGCTTTGATAACGCTGAGATGCTATAAAAATATTTCCTCTGTAGCTGTCATGTTGAGGCTTATTTATAGCGACAGCCCGCTTAGGCTGTTTTTTAATAATTCACACAGAAAGCCGAGATTCGCGGTTTGTCATTCCCGTGTCACCGTGTGAATTGAACTCGCCTGTCTAGTGGCTTCATCGGAGCATTCAAATTTTTAAGCCTTCCTAAAAATACCCAGTCTCCAGTAAACTTGTCTGATTACCTCTACTAGTGTCTATGCCAGTCACAGGAGGATGAGGAGTTTAGCAGGCGTACAGGGGAAGATTGAATCAGGGGAGGCAAAGCAGAGCCTTTTCCAGCTTTCTGGAATTTCTTGAATTTTCATTCACAATAATCATAAATATACCTATTTTCTGAGGTGATTTAGACATATTTTGCTAATGAAACAAGGCTTGACAGTGTTTCCTCAACTTTATTAGTCAGGAAGGAAACTGCTCTGAAAAGGCGATTTGAACATCATAACCACATCATTTGTTGTAATTAAACTTGTTTTGGAGCGTTAAAGGATTTTTTTTTTAAACAAAAGGAGGAATTATGTTTAACATTTGACCATCTAGGTTTCGGCTTTGGTGTCCACCCCTGTTCCAGTGGTGGATGCTCAAGTTTCAATACTCAAAGAATTTCCCAAACATGTGATAGATAAAGCGTTTCTTAAGACTGCTCTAAACATTTGGTTTCAGACAATGTTTTCTACTCTTGGCTCTGTATCATGTCAGTAAGAGCTGATGTCTCTAAAATACTCATGTCATGCTTTGAGTACAGCAGCTCCACCCACCTGCTGTTTAAAATAGCTATTTATGAGGGGCAGCCAATCAGAAGAAAGCTGGCTTAAAAGGCTAAAAGGAGCTTAAAAAGTTTACTGTAGATGAACTGAGGGGGTTGCAACGAGTATAAGATAAATAAGGATTATTTTGAATTGAAAACAGTCGGAAATTAAAAATATGGAGCTGAAACTCTAATGAGATTTTATTAGCTGTGTAAGTACATGCAGGTAAAGATGTGAAAAAATCCATTTTTGATTTCAATAAACTCCAGTGTAAGAAACTGAAAAACTGAATGCTGATTTTTTCAAGTCTGCACATCTATTACAGCGAGTATCAGCGGCTCTGAATTTCTTTGAGATGAAAGATTCCTTCAGAATCTAATGACCATAAGAGCAAGACATTTCCTCTAAAGAAAGAATGTAGTGTTGCAAGAGCCAGAGATAGCAATGCTCGCTTTTATATCCAGCAGGCACGACTGCAGCAGTGCTCTGGTCTTCCCCTCAAAAAAGTTATAAATCAATTGCAATTGATTCAGAAGTCTGATGATCAGGGCCAGGAGAAGAGAGAGCACATTATACTTTTGTATCGCCTTTTGTATCGATTTTAACAAACTTTTACTTGTCTTTAAAGCACTACGTGGTCTTGCACCAGCCTTCTTGTCTGCCGTACTTCTAATCTATGAAGCAGGGTGGTCCCTCAGGCCCTCTGGCAGGACTCTTTTATTTATTTATTTTTTAAGTTTAAGAAAAAAAGGTTTTGGTTTTTGTTCCGTAAGCTTTACTGCACTGACTGAGGACCTGAGGGCAACTCTAACTGATGATGCAGCTTAAAGCCAACCTATGTAGCTATGCCTCTTTTTTTTTTTCTTAATTCTTGGACTCTGCTAGAATTGATTTGGATGAGTCACAGAAAATAATCTTTATTTCTCTTACAAAGGCCCTTTCTGCAGCCCCTCAGTTCATCCAAGTTCTGATAGGAGCTGTTTAATTTCCTTTCCCCTCCCGTTAAGACTTTTGATTGGATGCAGTTTGTAAACAGAAGCACTGAACAGTAGGCGGGTGGGACCAGAGCTGCATGCTTGAGCCGAACATATCGAGAATATCCCCTCTCAGTGATGACATAACCAGGTGTATCAAAACCAGGAGTAGAAAAACCTGTCAGGAACAGAGGGTTCAGAGCGGTCTGCAGCCTGAGCTTTTGGCTCACGGGGATTACTTGTACATGTGCTAATCTCATTACTTGAAACTTTGGTCATGTTTATATGAGCATCCACCACGGTAACAATGTATATATGACAGAAAATGAGAAAAAGCAAAATAGGATGATTCTCTGCACAACATGTCTTTAGGCTGTGTTGCATTCTGATGCATTGAGGCTACTGTTATTGGACTGGAAGCAGCACAATTAGTAACAACCCCTTGGACATCTGGCTTGTTGATAATGAGGGACTGATGCCAAAGCTTGATCTATGTACTGTTTCAGACTTTCATTATAGTACAATCTTTTCTTCATCCCACTGAGTCCTTTCACTGAGCTAATCTGCTCGGTGGATTGTGTGCACTGTTAATGCTTACTCTGTCGAGCTGTTCTTATGGTTGTGTATTGGAGAGATGCAGGGTGGGAGGAGCAGACAGTCTTTGTCCAATCGCAGCTTCTTGTTGCAGTTCACTGATGAGTCTCCGTGGTCCGACTAGGAATAGAGAAACCAGAATTCACAGATGTGAAAAGGAGTAAAATAAACAACTAACAGAATGGTTAGGGACTTTTCTATGTGAAAAATGCTGCTTCACACCTTGTGTTTCCTCTTGCTCTTGCTTGTGTGTTTCTCAGTTGGAACCACCATGTTTGCAGCTGCCTGCCTTCTGTGTTTACCGCCGTTCTCTCCTCTCTCCGTCCTCCCAGCCAGCCTGGGATTATTCTGCTCTTGCACAGGGGTGTTGTCCAGGACCCCCAGACCTTGGCATATCTTCTCTCTGTCCCTCACTGTCGTCCTCTCTCTCTCCCCAAGTCCAAATCGTTCCCTGTCCTCTCTGTCCGTCTGCCTCTCTCTCTCTGTTAATCTGTCTCTGTCACCTTGCCTCTCTCTGTCCTGCGCTAATTGCTCATTTTCTTCCTCTTGTCTCTCCCCTTTTGTCAGCTTCTGTCTCTCCCTTAGCCCCGGCCACTCTCTCTCTTCTTGCTTCTGTCTCTCTCTCTCTGCCACACCTATCCTCTCCCTCTCCCCCTGTCTCTCTCTGTCTCTCCCCTCACTTCCGTCCCTTTCTGCAATTCCCACCCTTGATCTTTCCCCCACACCCTGGCCAGGCACCCTGCTGAGAAAACTCAGGTCAATTTTCACCCATAAACTCTGGATCTCATGGTATTCCCTCAAGGGGGAGAGAGGCACCTCGTGTCCAAGATTGGAAGGTGGTGACATGGACTCCAGGTCTTTGGTCTGCCCTCCTAACCCTCCGGGATCTGGAACAGAAGTGCCAAATGAACCACTTATGTTGCTAATGCTCAGGGAGTTACAGCTACTACTGCTGCCATTATTACCGCCGCCGATGCTACTATTACTACTGCTGCTGCTACCATTAGTGGGCACACTGCTACCATCTTTGACTCGAAGTCCCTTCCCTCCAAATGTTCCCAGACTCCCCACACTGCCAGCAGAGCCAAGGCATGGGAGAAGAGGCGCGTGTATGTGCGTGTTGGACAGAGTCTGTGTGTTAATCGCAGAGCGTGTCGTCTGAGGCGGCAAAGCTGGGATTTTGATGGCTTCCTCTGTATCCGACTGGCATTCTGACGAAGAGGAGGAGGAATCTGTTTCGATGAATTCTCTGGACTTGGGCGTGATCCTGGTGCTGGGACCTCTGTGTTTCCGCTTATCCTGAAGAATATATAGAAATTGGTAAAGATAGTGACAGAATAATAGATCAAATGTGACTGCAGGTGTGCCAAAAAAGCCACATATAAAACACACAAAGGAAGCTTTTATACCTTTTGGAAAAAAAAAATCATTCTTATGTGCAATCCACTGAGGCACTTTTACACCCCGACAAAAAAAAACAAAAAACCTGCTGTAGACAAACATTATAATCAAAAGCAAAGCACATACAGCGTATAACTGAATGTGATAATATCATGCAAATTAGGCAGCACAACTTGCCAGCTTGTTCCACTAATCTGTGAAGCAAAATGAAACATGTTTGACTGTCTCGTTTTGAATGTCAGTGATATTCGCTGCACACGAGTCACACAGTTGAGCGCAGGCGGTCTGTTTGTCACATGCAAATTAAAAGATGCATCTCACATTCGATTTGAATTCTTTCTAAGATGCAACTGCACAGTTCAAAAAATAAAGTGCATCTTTAGCATGAGAGCAGTGATCAAAAAACTCAGAGCCAGTCCATAAAGTTGGCCAGTCTTCCCTTAAAGATCATCTTTTTATGCCCCTCTTGACCACTTGACCTCCTACACTGTGAGCCTGGTGACGTCACAGTGGTCCTCAAACTTGTGCAGAGAAAAAAAACAAAAATCTGCAGAAAACAAAAAAAATGTTGTCTGCCAACGCTAGGCACAGCAGTGTTTTAACTGTGCAAACACAATAACTTACTCACTTACTGCCACACTACTTGCAAAAACTGCCACACCACTTCCCCCAAATGAAAAATCAAGTAGAAGGAACATCATTTTGACATACTGATGGAGATCGGGCACTCACTGTGGAGATTTGTGCAAAGGGACACAACAGATCTTCCAGGGAGCGATGCATAGGGCGGTCTGGAGGTGCCAAAGAAATGATCTCTAGTATCAGCCAAATTTAAATCAGGTAAAGCATTTGATTCCCAGAACTTTGTGATCATGCCCCATATAATAGATTATAGAGAGTCCACTAAAGGAATCTGAGGACCTGACGAGGAGGATTGGGTCTGACTGTGAACACTTGTGAACGACTAGCCAACAGGCATGCAGTTTCATACCACAGATAATCCTCCATTTTGAAACATGGTATGACCAAGGTGTATAAAACACATTTAAATTTGTATTCAGTATGACCCAAAATGAGTGATTGAGCCCATAAACTCCACAGGAAAGTGTTTACACGTTTTCTTCTACAGGACCATCAGTCTATCGTCATCTAGCGGCCTTCAGGCAGAGCAAAGGTTTTTAGGTCCTCTGCACTGGCTTTGTTTTTCTGTTCAGGAGACTATGCCCATGTTTTATGTCTATTTTTTCCTACAGACTTCTTCTTGAAATCACAGAAGTCACCCCCTGCTGAAATTTAGATTCAAAGCTCCTCCGCATTGTCTTCAGAAGATGCTTCTCTTCCTCTACTGCGAATTATTGTGACTTCAGTTTGGTGAAATTTAATTTTAGTCATATTATTCGATGTTTACTGAGTGACTCAGGATTTTTTTTTAAATGCTTGGAACTGTACAGTACACGGTGACACAGTCGTGTTAGATTCTGATGTTTTTGCACTATCAAAAGTTTTTTTTTTTTTTTTGCAGCTTTACAAAATTGTGATACTTTTCAAAACTGATTTTAAAAACTGGCTTCTTTTAACTGGAGAAATACATTCAGAAATCCATTAGTGTCCACTGTGTATGCTGTCTAGATTTGAAAATGGAAACTAGGTGAAAGGACAGAATAACTTCCAATGAAATAACAGCAGTTTTTCTCCCCTTTTCTTACCTGAATTTTTTTTTCTTGATTACGTATTTGAAAAAATAACTAATATTTCATATTTTTTACAGATGTATCAAAGTCCAGAGATGTGTTAGTCTAACCTCTTTACTCTGTTCAGCCTCAAGTCCCACAGACATAAATCTTTGCAAACATATATAGTTTATGTCTGAAGAAGTGCACCGTAGTTTTAACCAAACCTCACTCAAATAGGTTAAACTGGTAAATTTGTTGGGGGTATTTTATGTTATAGTTACAGCAGCAGAAATGCCAAACTATTTGATGTTTTGGGAGGTTTGGATAGCAGTGGATGCAGTTTGAGTTTATTGGCTTTGGCCTTATGGACAGTATTCATTAAAAAGACTGATTGATGGTTTGGTGCTTTTAATTTTTTAACAAACAGG
>VUQK01013208.1:0-10306 GCA_015106715.1 Bujurquina vittata | reverse complement strand
TTTTTTTTTTTTTTGTTCTATTTTTTTTTGGTTTTTTAATTTTTTTTTTTTTTGTAAATTTTGATGAGCCGTATCCTTTAGTGGTTCTTTCTGTGTTAGTTCTGATAATCCTAATTCATATTTTCAGCAGTTTTTGAAGGTTGTGAACATTTGTAAAAGTCTTTGTAGTTGCCCTTCAGGGTGTTCCACAGAGAGCCAAAACTCAGCATGTCCATTTCTTAATGCACTCTCCTCCAGATAGAGCAAATGATGAGTGAAAGAATCTTGCCAAGCTGGTAGGATTCCAAATTAATTCACCAGCTTGGGGGAGCGCCGAACTCCATTTTTACAAGTGTGACCCGCAGACCACAAGCTATGAACCGCAGACCTCCTTGACCTCATTATTTTTAAAGATCCAGATTTTTGAGGGTAGAAAGCAAGGCTTCTTGCAGAGCACATTTTTATGGCCTCGTATCCAATTGCAAAATGTTGTTAAAATGTTTTCTGTGCATTACAGTGGAATTCTAATGTGTATCAAGGGGGTGGCTTTTTCTTGCAAAATAAGACCAGTCACTGGGTCTCATTCTGTTTAGGTAGAGCTATTAGGATGTTTAGAAAGAAAGCATCTTGGTGCTAAATTACTAAACATTTTAGTCACAAATTGACTCATTTGGAGACATAAGAGGGTAGTGGTAAGGGTAAGTACAGTTTAATTGCATTAGCTAATCAGCGTTATGCAGACTTTCCTGAACACAACTACAAGAGTGTAGTGCTCATTATGAAATGCCAACCAGATTAGCATCCACTATAATTGGAAGTGTTTTCCTTTTAGAAAATAGTATGCAAACACTTTAATGTTGAAGCTGGGATCTCTTGGAAGACAGCAGAGGTGGGAGACTAGACTATGGAGCAACATGAGGATTAGAGTGAGTTTTCAGGGAATGTTAAACATTGCATTGCCGCTTCAAACCTTTATTTCTTATTTGCACCATAGTTGAAAATGTCCAAAAATATTACAGTTTTCACATTTAGTTCTAAGCAAAGCTCTCCATACAAGGCTTTCAGGGGCTTTCTTCAAATAGCATCCCCGCTTCACAGAAATGCAGCTGCGGGGTCTTTCTGTCGGTCATGATCCCACGAGGGAGAAAATATTGTATTTTTGTGCATTGAATGCTGTGTGAATTGTAACTTTTCAACACAGAAAGAAAAATACAGAATGGAACTTTTACAAACAAAAAGCAGGAAAGTTAGAATGACATCGTTCTGTCACAGATGTAATACACGATTAGCAGCCACACGGTAATTTACTGTGGTGAACTGCACATGCATTTGAAAAGGAAGCAGATGTTTGCCTCAGATTAATCCTGATGTTGAGAGGAACAAATACTTTACAGATAAAAACAGTGCCCTGCAGTCTAGTAATTAGTTCTTATTGCTTGCCTGCCTACATTCATCAATGTAGAATCGCCTTATCTAGGGTTGCACTTGTATTACTCTACCTACCAAATAGTTATAGGTAGACTTTAATCCAAACCTTGATTAGAAGAGATTAAAAAGAGGGGACAAAAATGTCAACGCAACATGAGCAATCGAGGCTAAATCTACTTACTTTCTACTGCATTCTATCAGTTCAAGTCAGATTTTTCAGCTCTATCAAAATTGTCTGTGTGAGCAAACCCTGTATCTTTTCACCGTGAGTGCTTTGCCAATTTGAAATGGCTTAAAGGCTTGAAAGAATGGCTTAGAGGAACAAAAACAGATCAATAGTGGTGATCCTCGAGAAACCTTGCTTTGATATCTTTGGCTTTGGCCTGGAAATGCTCCCATCAGTCTTCATGCGACATGCAACACAGGTTTCTTTTCTTTTTTTTTTTTCATCAGGTTTTCAGCTGACCCTACTGCTTTCTAGCTGCAGGCGGTGTGTCATCTTTCCTGGTGAGAACATCTGGGTGGTCTTCAGTTGTACGATTTACCTTCACCACCACCACCTCCACAACTCTTTAAGACACACTACTGCTGGCAATTTGTTGTCTTAAACACTGACATTTGCATTTAAATTGACTTCATGCCGCCGTGATTTATTTCCTTGAGAGAGTGACAGAGTTTTGTCGACAGCTTTGCCTCTAATTCTCTTGCATCTGCCAAAAGCATGATAACCAAAGTGGGATTATTATTCAGTGGAATTGCGGTCATAACTTTGTTTCGTAGTGTAGTATAGCCACACACCAGGCAAAGACCACTTGTGTCTCTCAAATTCTCTTAAAACTGCAGATTAAATTCTAGTCAGTCATGCATGACAGTTTTTCTCATGAATTAATTGTAAAGAAAAAAGATTTCTCCACGTTGCAAAGAAAATTTAACTTAGAATATTCCTCTGAATTTTTTGGTATCAAAAAGAAATATAACACTTTGAGTGATAAGGCTTTGCAATTATATGGAGCTTGTTTGACTCGACTTTGTCCGGTTGTCGGTATGTTCTTGCCCATTTTTTGGATGCACGTCTGCAAAATGTTTTTGTATCCCCCGTTTTCACCACTGTCACAAAAAGGAGTAACACCTGCTTAGCACGTTCCAGCTTTAAAAATACATTTTATGACTCTAAAGCTCTTTCAATGCATGTTGTCGTCTCTGTGATTTATGCACTTTGTAAAAATAGTCCAACGAGACATTGCCAGCTCTGCAGGGGTCATGATAATTCAGGGGCCCATGTTGCTCACGGAGTGACAGGTTGACACAGGAAAGCGAGTATAATTGACACTATTAGCCTTGAGGTCTGTCAGTTTTCTGACAGTTGATGAGTTCACGTATCTTTCCTTCCCTATCCAGAGCAAATTAATCTCTCCTGTTCTTAAACCATTTTACACCTCAGTAATCCCCTTCTATAACCCGCTTTTCCCAGCTGAGCCACAGTTTGCGCCCTGTGTCATGGCATTGTGATTATCCTTTTCCAAAGTGTGAATCACAGGTGGTAACACACACTTATGAAATATGCTCCACAAGTCGGATTCTTCCAGGTTGCATAGTTGTGTCTTTTTGTCGAACTGGTGCTGTATAGGCCCCTTGGCTCTGCCGTCTGGTGTAACTCACCTGCCGTTGGAACATTTGGATGAGCAGCCCCCAGTTCCTCATTTGCAGCCAAACCAAAGTTACAGATGGCTGCGCTGCTTCCTGTGGTTCGCCAGTGGCAGAGGTGTGGAAAATTTGAAGGTTGCCGTCAGGTCTCTCACTGTTGTTCAAATGTCATTACTGACACGCTGAGGTCTCTTTAAAACTTGAGCCACTCTTTCCCTTCACCACCTGCAGTGAGATGGGGTTTTAGCAGGGGCCCAAAGTGTGCCAGAAGCACTGCTATTAACCCTGTGTATTGTGTCTTTCCATGAAGGGCAGTCTACTGGCAGACTCTTCCCCTCTTCATAATAGAACAGACGTCATTCCTTCTGGTGAGGACGGACATAGTTTGCTGGCTCTCAAAGAACCTTCATGCAGATTTTTGCAGCAGTAGATGCTCTTTTCTTCCCATTTACACAGCACTTGTTTTTGAACAATGTTTCGACCAAAGCTGCTCCTCCTTGGGATTGGTTCGGCTATCTCCATCACGAAGTAAACATCTTTCTCCTCATTCACGACACAACCAGAGTGTAAAGAGCTATTCAAGAAAAGAGGGGATAAAACAATGAGTCTTCCCAAGTGTGTAGGAGTGTGTCTTAACTTCACAAAGAGAGACTGAGTGTCTAACTTGACAGAGGCGTGCTAGCATCAGAGTGAAGAGAGGAGGATTTTCTAGTAATCACAGTGGTCCTATTTTGTTCATATACATGTGAAGTCATTATTCAAGACTATTTTTTCATATTTTATGTTAGAATAAAGTGGTACAATGTCAGATGTTTAAATTAAGCATCCGCAAATTTCAAATAATTAGCTCAGCATATGTAGACGTAATCCCTATGAACCCAACGCTCAGGCTTCTGACTGTTGTAAAAGTTCAGTTTGTTTTTCTATTCTTGGCTCTGTGTGTTGTTAGTGAGGGCAGTCCAAAAATAAAAATATCAAGTTGGAAGTGAGCATAAAAGGTTTCCCTTAAAAATGTTACAAATCAAATTTCTTCAATATCTTCTTCTTCACTTGAGCTTAGTTAATTACTTATCACAATATTTGTCTGCACATT
The DNA here is from genome assembly GCA_015106715.1 of Bujurquina vittata. Lineage (NCBI taxonomy): Eukaryota > Metazoa > Chordata > Actinopteri > Cichliformes > Cichlidae > Bujurquina > Bujurquina vittata. The sequence continues at coordinate 6,162 of VUQK01013208.1, read as the reverse complement.
GTACACACAGAATGTTGCTGGCATTAGAGGTAATCTAAATTCTCTATGTGGTACTGTAACACAGATGGCACAACAGCTGCGATTGAATGAATTAGTTAAAAAAAAATAGATAAAATAATCTTCCATGCCTGGACTCTACTACATCATTTTGTGACTGCATGCTTAGTATCCCAGAGAGGAAAAACTCTGAATGTGCGGTGTGAGTAATGGCTATGCATCTACTGTGTGGTGATTCATATTGTATGTAGGTAGGGGAGCATGCATTACTAGAAGCGTGTCTATTGCCGGTGAAATCACATCTATTTGTCTCCTTTTTTTCCCCTTTTTCCTGTGAAATGTGAAACGGTGTCCAGTACTGATCAAGCCAACTCTAAGCATAGCTGTAGGTGTGAGATCCTATTACTATGCTCTAACCCCACATTGACTCCAAAAGAAACCAGAGGGGGGGGATTTGTTTTGCTCAATAAGTGGTGAAAATGGCCCAAAATGCTTTTCCCCCTGCACAGTAGTTGATTTATAAGACTGCGTGTCTCCAGTTTCCTGCTGCTGTGTTAAAGCAGGAGGTGGGGCTGTTAAACTGATGGTCTAGCATTGCGTCTCTGTCACTGTCAGCACCCAGGTTGAAGGCTAGGTTTGTCTAATGGAGTTTCCTGCTTTGATTTTAATAATTTCTAGATTCTTTCTTCTACACACATCCGATTGAGCACTTTGCATATGAGCGAAAGAGAACGAAGGACAAAAAAAAAAAAAAATGGTTTGATCAAAGCTGTATGTCCTTCGGTGCATCAAAGAGGTTTTGGTGCGAGCCATATCCTGTCTTGATCCAGTAGAGGTGGTGCAGCTACTATATACACAAGAGCATATTGGGGGAATCCTTTCCATTCTGGCTCTGGTGCCCAGAATGCAGAGCACAGCAAGTCCACAGCCATCATCATTAGAGCTACACTGCTGTGGACACTAATGGCTGTCTCCATTCTGCTGCCTCTGCACATTCACAGGGCTCTTCTGAGACTTGAGGGTGTGAACACATGAATTATTTTCCCAGGGATGAATTCACCATGCCTGTTCCCGCTTTAAAGCATGGTCCAAGACATAGAAATCTTAGTATAGCCAAGAGCCACCATGAGTGCATTAGTGGTGACGTTCTCTTTCTGCTACCCTTGAATCATCAAAGGAGGCTAATTGGGGAGTTTGTCCTCATTTATATTCATTTAAAGGCTGGAAAAGATGGTGCTGTTTACTTGTTTCAATATTGAGAAGGAGGGAGTGGGGAGCAGGGACAAACAGTGTTGGCAGTGTTAAACTGGGGGATGGGGCTGGTAAAACCGAGGTGCTGTGGATGTGCCGTCCCTGGACTCCTAATTGAGGGTTAAGATTTAAATAAGCAAAATCGTCATCTTCAAATGGAAAGTAGCTTCAGAAGGTGATGTTGTATGCATGTTTTGGCAGAATGAAGATTTATTACCTTTATTTCTCAAGAAAGCGTTAAATGCAATATTTGAGAATCAATACAGGGTCATGACAAGGTGCATTCATCAGTTTTGTTTATTTCTTCTGTCATGGTGAAACACTTGGCGCGGCTATCTTTTCCAATTATATGCAAAGGCCAACGCAGTTGAACCCCCTCTTTCTGTTGCTGTTGGAGCGGCCGTATAGATTTTCAGCCATCTGAATGAACTCTAGTGCCTGCAGTCATTGTGTTCGGTTCCTGGTTTTAGGCACAATTGTTCTCTCCTACAAATCTACACTTTACAAATCAATAGATTTTCATAGTATTTTAACTTTGTGTGCCCCCGAGAGATCATGGTAAACTCACTCTATATCATAGAATCAGCGTGGTTCCCTGTTGTCCTTGCCACTGAAAAGCTTTATTAATCGATGAGTGCGCTTTGTTTGAGTCTCACATATTTGTTTTCTCTTTAGCCAAATAAACTGCAGACTGATATGCGGGATTGATTACTATTTCACTCCAGATATCCCATGATTTATGCTTTGACCTCTGAATCCAGTGTGATTCTGGAAAATAGGACATTACTGATTCTGATTAGCTCATTGGCTACACTCTGTCCCTACCTGATGATGATCAATACTCGTAGTGTGTGAAATCAATTCCCCTATATGGTGCACAGGCTGGGGACCCCTTTGCTACTATGGACTTAAAACATACCCACAAATCACTGAGGCCAATTTTAATAATGCTTTTCAGGAGAAAAATATATCAGCTGATATATAATAGTGCCAATTGTCAGAGCAAAGGAGATTTTTTTTTTTGAAAAAGAAGAAGGTATTTTTTTAACAATATAAAAAAAGATCACATATAAATAACATTAATCTCAGATCTTTTGCTTCCATATTCGACACAAAAGAAATAAATGGCTGCCAGGTTTTAAAAAAAGCTGTTTAGTAAAATAGTGTCACTGCTGTCAACTTGGCTTTATTTTCTTTATTTTAATCGGATTGTTTTTCATTCCTGACCAATAACGTAAATCCCATTAGTCATACCCAGATATGTCTGAGCTTGGAAATGGAAAGACAAAAACACCGTAATTGGGTTTGATGGCAGAACGCTACAGTCACATGTCCAAAGTGTAATTGTACAAATTCTGAACACCCTAGTTTCTTACTCACATTTTTAAGGTATTATAATAAAGATAAAAGGAGCCTACGCTTAGACAGATAACAGGTTGTCAGATATGTATCAGTTTCAGCATTTAATCTCTTTTTCTTAATTAAAAGCAAATTCTGCCCAAATGTTTCAGAGCAACTCTAAAACTAAATGCACTGAGAGTACAGCTGCCTCTTTCTGAGGTTAACTGTATCTAGTTCACTTGCATTTTGATCAATTCTGTTTTTCAATAACCTCATTCTGGATTAGCAGCTGAGCGCTCAGGCACAGCGGACGACCCGTGATAGAGAATCAAAGCTGTCTACTGAGAAGTGTGCTCATGTTGCTAAGATGCAGCCTACCGACCATTGTTCATCATCAGGCACAGCTGAGGAATATGCATTATGGATGAGACAGTCATTCCACATGTAACACATAAACTGTTGAAGGTTTGAAGATGAAAGCTTGGATGCCAGACAGTGAAGAGTCTGCCTGACACTGACCACACATCCTGCTGTGACCACAGCATGAGGTAGAATCAGAGATCAATCAAAGCCTTTCGTTAATGGAGCCAACAGTAGAGATGAATTCGGCTTGGTCTATTACCAGCTTCCTTAAAAGCAACATGGTGAAAGCCATTAAGCACTCGAATCTTGAAGACATCTTACATCCATAGGCATGTGGGAAAAGACACAGAGTGCCAACTGAAGTGCAAATATTAACTTTCTGGCGTGTGTTGAAGGCATGCGCAGGGAGTTGATTTTTATCCTCGATAGTAGATAGAAAGTGTCATAAATGAATCACAGCTTGCCCATATTGAGTTATTCTGTTTCACCCAAACCCCCTTCAGTCACAGCTAGTAGGGCAAACAAAAGAGCAGCAGTGTTTCATCAGACTTTGAAATGTTTCAAAGACAAGTGTGAAAATATATGTTTAATATGTAATTATAGTTTTATCAGTTACATGGCTACATGCAAATAATTACAGAGGAGAAATTCTAACAGACAAAGTGTTTTCTAGGAAATCTACTGTCAAATGTTTCCTCCATGCTGTCCCAACTTCAGTAGCAAAACAGAGCAATTCCTAAACCTCCTTTTAATAGAGTCTTTCAGGGAGGCACAGGAAGAGGAACAAATGCCTCTATTCAGTGGTGTCCAAAATGCTAATGCCTCCAGCTCTTAACACGTTTATAAGGGTTCCCATGTCACGACATGGCATAGTCCATCCCTAATGGCGGCTGTGGCTGGGGACTGCATGAAAAAAACCAGACGCATTGCAGAACATGAGAAATATGACAACAAGATCGCTGGTTTCCTGGGAAACCGGGTGGTTGAACACCATGCTTTCCTCATGAACAAAAATGCACACAGGCATGTTATGTCACACTGAGATTTCTTTTCTTGTCTTTAGTCACTGAGACCTCTGTGTGGAGCACGCACCATGGCATTTACAATATCTATAAAAAGTAACTGGTGTTGTGTGTTATTATGTAACAAACTGGCTTTGTTGGCTGGTTTAAAGGGGAAAAAGAGGCAGTAGAGTGATTACAGGTGCTATCATTGAACAGCTAGCTGCTCCACTGGATTATACTAAATTCTGGTAACTATGCACTTCCAAGTTTCTCAATAGGGGAAACTTTCTGCAAGCATATAAATGAGGGGTAGGCAGGCTTTAGGGATTGCTTGGGAAAGTAATTACTCCTTATCTATTTGGCTTCTGGAAAAAAAAGTCTGCAGAGCCAGGAACCAGCCTACAGGTTTATTCGATTGATATTACGTCAGCTGCTCAAAACTTGTTTTTCGAGTGACATTCCTGCCAACCTGTGAAACAGGTCCAATACCGTATTGACCAGTTGGAATGATCAGACAACTCAGTACGTTAAACTACTTTCTCACCTCTTAATTCCATTTTCAATATGCCGTTTTACAAACCAACCAACAGCTGTTTCAAGCAGACAAGACAAACATCGGACTGAAATAACTGAACTAAGGTCTCGTAAGGATTTACCAATGGTGCTATTGGTGTTTACAACGCATGGACATGATATACACTGGTGTATACATTCTCTGAGCTGTGCTATTGTGCGATCTTGCCAAGAATACATTAGCATGCTTCAGTTGAGAGTGTTTTTGTTGAGAAAAAAATGGTGAAAGAAAATCCTTCGCTATGAATTTTTTTGGTATCATTTTACATGCTGTGTAGATATTCATTGGGGATGTGATGATTCTCCTAGTCCATAGTTTGGCTCAGTGATTTTGGCTCTTATGTCTTTTTTCAGGCATGATCACACATGATCGTCACCTGATTATTAACAAAAAATAAACTACATTATTTTGTTGTAGTTTCACTTAACACAATCTTAAACTGTCAGACCTTACACCAGACTGCCACGCTCATCTTGAATGCCGTCACTCCTCTGTTAGAGAGCTCAGCAGTGCAGCAGTGATTGTGGCGGCACACTGGCATAAGGTAGTGGTTTTCCACGGGGAATTCGGGTCCTCACATCCCAAATATTTACTATTTAATGTCTGTGTTTTAAAAAAATCAAGAATGGTGAGCTTTAAGTTGTGAATATGAGTCCGTATTATAAATGGTTCTCACCCTGTCCAAAGGAAGCTATTCAGACTACCTTTGGTCAGTCAAATATTTGAGCACTTTGCTGAGTTGGACTCCTTACATGGTGACAAAAAAAGTCATGTTTACCTTTCTATTATTTAGTCGGTGAGACATCCTGTTTGATGGACTACCTTTGTTTTCATTGTCCCTCTTTTCTCTTGCATTGCTACCATTCCATCATTGATGCGGCTTTTAATTTGTTGACATTACCAAAGGCATCAAAGGAAGTGGTGAGCCTGAGGTCATTGGTACCTTTCAGCACTTATGCTGATTAAAAGGTACATTTATGTTGTTTGCCTTTGGATGGTGTGTCACAGAGCTCACAATGCTTTGTGTTCAATCATGAGTTAACCTGATTATCCAGCCACCACATGGGGCTACTGGGAGATCAGCTCACTGCCCAGCTCTCCATCGGTCAACCTGTTACTGGGACGTTTTCCAAGCCACCAAACAAATCTATAATGCGCCAGTGTTTGCAGCAGCTTGTGCAATTATAATACACCTCTCGTTTCTATGACTGAGTCTATGGATACAGATGGTATGCCAGCTCTAATGATTTTTATCTTCATTTTCTTCCCTCACCCAGTTGTGTTGTAGGTTCGATTTTATGATTAAGCAAATTGGATTTTATCCCACTTGGTGCAGACCACATAGCATCTAAATGATGCTGCTCCCTCAGCGTTTGGACATACATTCACAGGCTGAGACAGCCAGACTCCTTTTGCTCAAACCACTTGATGCCTCTTGAGACCTCAATGAACTCCCTGTTTGCTCATTTGAAATAAAGAGCTTTTTTACTGCCTTACCTCTTATCCTCACAACCCCTTTACACATGTGAAAACTAAATCCATATTCTGCCTGGCATTAATAAGCATACATAGTTTGATTTTTTATTTTTTTTTTACTTTTTAATTTTTGTGTGTGTGTGTTAATTTGAAGTA
>VUQK01013206.1:60271-73427 GCA_015106715.1 Bujurquina vittata | reverse complement strand
GGTGGTCGGCTGCTAGTCTATCTATCTATCTATCTATCTATCTATCTATCTATCTATCTATCTATCTATCTATCTATCTATCTATCTATCTATCTATCTATCTATCTATCTATCATATTTTCACCTGGTTGTCTGTTTCTTTCAGTATTCAGCTCTGATATGTTGTGCACTAAATGAAGGAAAAGGTCAATTGCTGTTGTCAAGTAAACCCTTATCTGGATTTATGACAATGCTCTGGTGGAGAGGGAATATGTGAGAGGAGGGCCTCATTCTGCCCTCCGCACTACCTTCGTGTCCAATTACTACACACTTAAGCATGCTCGCATACACACTTTCCCACATGCAGTATCACACTGTCTCTTTCTTCCATTTCATTTTTTGTCTTTCACACATACACATTTCTGTCTAATTAATGCAGGAACCTGCTGGCAACGGTGAGCTGACCTGAAAAGAACTTTCCTCTTTCCACTCTCACTGTCTGCTCTTTTCCTTATCAAACTTTTCACCATTTTTTTAAAATGTGTGTTGACAGAAGGTGCAGATACCTGTAACCTTACACATCAAATCTAGATCTCACATAGCCACTGTGAGAGAGATACTTTCTAAGCCAGCTTTTCCTTCCAGTTCTTTTTTTTCTTTTAACTTGTTTCATTGAAAGGGTACGTTCTCTGTGTGCAATGATGCGGGTTCTATTTATAAGGAGAAAAGCTGCAAAACCTATGAAAATACAGTTAAAAGTCCAAAATTTATGCCCTCCCTCACATTTTCCAAAGCTATTCGGTGGGCCGATTGGAATCTTAACCAGGCAAATTCTGGCTCCCAGGACCTTATGTTGGACACGTTGACTCATTTTTTTATTGTTAGTGTTTGATGAAAAATGTGGGGTTTTGAATTATTTTTGACTTTTGGTGTTGAGGATTCCAGAAAAAAAATTGAGAACCATTACAGATCACAGTAACATGAATTAAATACATAAGTAGAAGTACAGCTGAATATAGTAGAATATAGGTTAAATTAACCAATCTTTTGCTTGTTCATGAGAGGATTAGCAATGGCACCCGCTTGCTACTGTAATTGCAGAATTGCATCTATTGCAAACAGTTCCAATTCTCAGCTTGGTGCAAGAGGACGTCAGCTTGGCAATCAGCCGGGCAATCAGCCGCTGACGGTGAGGAGAATGGCAGCCGGCAGCTGATTTTGATCGCCAGCTGAAGTTCCCTGTGGAGATCACGAAATCCTTGCACCCAGATATTGTACTGTGGTTAGTGCCTGCCAGATTAGTTATTATGGTGGAGCTCACCATCCACTGGATGCTCACTGGCACTGGAAAAGGAGATGGGGGCTGCTCATGAGAGAAAGTGGGAAAGATATGCAGAATTGTCAGCCACGTGTACACAAGGCTGGAGAGTTCCCCTTCCCAGTGGAAGTTGGGTGCAGAAGTTTCACTGGCATATTCATTCAGAAGGTATTAAACTCTTGGTGTCACAGGCCCCAAAAGGAAGCAAGCTCTCCAAGATCTTGCACAAGAAGCCAAACAAGGGAGATTCTGGCTCTGGGCCCGAAGAAAGGACAAGGCATGTGGGAAAAAATGGATCCTAAGGCTGCCTGCAGGAAGTGGTAGGGGGGGCCTCCCTACGGCTGCCTCACCACCTCGAGATATTCTGGGATTAATGGAGCGAAACATCAGTGAAGGGTGGCTCCTGGCTGACCACCCTGCAGCCCGCCCACTGGCACTGTTGGAGGTGCGACAGGAAGAAATACCCAGCGGGTATAACCACCTGCGCTTTCAATTGGCATTCCTCATGCTACCTAAAAAGCATACTATATCTAAAAGGATATTTCCTCGTTTGGTGTTTTGATGATGGTTTTGGAACAGGCCTAAAATATGCCTGATTATCAAAAGTTTCCCGTAGGTTTTTAGTTGGGTTAAAATCTGGTGTATGTGAAGGTTAAAGCATGTGATTCATCATTTTCATACTCATTAAATCGTTTAGTGTCCTTATTATAGGGACATTCTGGAAGAGACCACTCTCATCCTGGAATGTTTCAACATCTGATGAGGGTGATCAGTGAGAATAGCTTTATACTGATTTGCACTGATCTTTCATTAAGTAGATAAGTGGACCCAAACGATTCCATCATAAGAACGACTGCGACTTTATCTTCTGCCCCAAAATTCAATTCAAGGTGACGTGTTGTTTTCACATAGTGGAGGATACCCTGTGCACATTGCAGATGCGTCTGTGCAAGGAGACAACCTAGAAGAGATTTGCTAAATTTAAATGAATTACGCATTCTTGCTTTTTGTTGCAAGACAGAAAGTTGCAGAATGTACTGAGTGGTATACTGTAATACAGACTATAATGCTATACTTGGTAGTCTCACTGAGAGGTCTATCAACAGTTAAACCTGCAGTATCAAAGACAGGCAGAGACTGGAAGAGAGCTGTGTTGAAACAAAAGTAGCAAAAATTCTAGAAGCTGCAAAGAACCTTACACTCTTGTGATCTATTTCTATGAAGTTAAGCATGCCCAGTTTCTTAGTTATCCAACTGAATCCTTCTTAATGTCTTAAGTCATAGCCTACAGCAAGATTTTAGTCATCCATGCTACCCTAACACAATCACTGTGCCCATCTGTCTTGTCTTTTCACTGAAGCTCTGCTTTCAAATTTATAGGGAGCTCTAACTTTAAAAAGTAGCAGCTGCAGTAAAAATGCATTTCATATTATCCGTCTGTCTATCCGTCCATCCGTCCATCCATCCGTCCATCCATCCATCCATCCATCCATCCATCCATCCATCCATCCATCCATCCCTCCCTAAATCTGTTCGTACATCCGTCCATCCATCTTCCACTTATCCAACTCAGAGAGTATTTCATGTTATATTGATTAAATTTTACAATTAATTTACAGCTCACGTGTGTCCATGTGGATCATATAAAATGCTGTTTTACTCTGCTGACTGCTTCTTCCTTATAGGTGTATATTGGGATGCTCCAGTTGGAGACAGGCCATCAGGAACACGAACATCTGGTTACCCTTTTTTGTGTGCATATTTGGCTCTCTGTGCAGTATTGTAATATAAACATTTGTCTTTATGTATTTTATCATTTTTTTAATCACATTTCTCAGTCAAGATTTTTTTGTGTCTGTAGTAGGTGTGTCAACTAGGTATGTGAATGAGCAGCTCAGAACACTTGTCTTACATGTTCATGTCTTACTTCGGGGTAACCCTTAATAAGGTTTTATGAAGTACAACTTTGTGCACATATTTCTGCATGCCTGTTTGTGTGTGTCTCTATTAGCAGGATGCTTTTCAAATTTTATTTTCCAGCCATCATCCATCTGATTTTGTGATCCAAGGTTGAAAAGTTGTCATTTACCACCATCTTGAACGCTAATGAAAAAGACTCAGATTATTAAAATTTCTCTCTCCCGCTGCCACGAAACATATCAAGTGCAAATGGGAGGACTTTGATTTCTCTGTTCATCGCTCAGTTTCGTTCAATGGCTCCGTGAGTGCCTTTGAGGTCTGGTTTGAGCTGGAGATGGAGATGGCAAACACACCAAAGTTAGAACTGGATGAGAAATTCACATTCCTGTCAGTTTGCTGTGGATTAGAAAATTTAAGTGACACTACTTTGTTCTGTTCTGTGACTACGCTTGTCTTTTGACATACATATTGTGAAATAAAAAAATACATTAAAAAAATAAACAGTGATATTCTGACAGCTGGGGCACAAGAAAAATATGATAAAAAAGGAAAATTTCTGTTCCACATAATAATTAATTAACATTAATTAATCTGGCAGATGTGGATGGATGGAATAATAAAAATGCTAGTTCACATATATAAAAATTATATTTCACTTATTTTAAAATAACAGGTAAATTCTGTAAAATTTATAGAAAAAAATCCGGTTAATTGCTTTTTTTTTTTACATTCATTCAGTATTTCTGCCCTTTTTTTAATCTGGATAAATGCATTTAAGGGTACTGGTGCTTGCTGTGCAATGTGACAATAATACCAGTGTAATCCAATCTAATCTATGTACAGTGTTTTGACCCTCACTTGGATTATAGGGTAAGAAAATGGATGGATTTAAGATCTTCATTGAAGATTCTCAGTTGATAAAATTCCCTTTGCCTTTACCTAATCTTATTCCTAACCTGGACCAAAAATCATTGTTCAAATAACAGCAGAGTCTTAAATAGGAGCTAGAGTATGACCGAGACATAAAAATTGATACCAGGATGGTGTACATTGTGGACCCAGCACTACATCATTCTAGATGCATTACTCTCCTGCACTGAGCTAAAGTGCTTTAGAGGAATACCTGTTTTAATGACCTATTACTTAATGTTTTTCCACTTGTGTGCTCTACAGTAAAACTCCACTTAAAATGTAAAGGCTGCGATATTGTTTACAGTCCATCCATCCATTCATTCAGCCCCCCCGCTTATCCTTTTCAGGGTCGCGGGGGGGCTGGAGCCTATCCCAGCTGACACAGGGCGAGAGGCAGGGTACACCCTGGACAGGTCGCCAGCTTGGCGGAGGGCCAAATTATGATCGCTTAACATTCAAAAGAATGACACAAAAATGAAAAAAAGGTAAAAAAAAAAAACAAAACACGGTAAATGTGAAATTGCCCCGGAGTGGTCCGCCCATCGATTACACCGACACATTTCCTTTTGGCCTGTGGACTGTTTTGTCCTGCTGTGAACAGTCAGGCTGACCAGCAATAATGTAGGAGGAGTAAATGGACCTTTCAGAATCCAAGCATTTAGCTTGGCCTTTATTCTTGCTGCAGTGTCCCCAGCACAAAGATGCACATTTATGCCGTATCCATCTACTGTAGTTCCAGTAACCCACTTATGGTCAATGTGCCCTGGTTCCTCAACACCTGATGTGGACCTTGTTAACCTGGTATGGCTTCAGTAATGTATCTCTCACTCATATTCCGAGGTAGGCTTGAGTAGCATGGGGGGCCTTGCCCGGAGACCCTTACTGGATGCACATTGTTTTATATTTTCTGGATGCATATATATGATATATGCATCATATATATGATATATGCATCAAGTCACATAAACTTCTAAGATATTGGTCTGGTCAGTTACTGTAAGTGGCAGAGGGGGTTGTTAATCAGTTTCAGCTGATTTGGTCTTAATGAAATTAACAACAGGTGCACTAGAGAGGCAACAATAATAAGACGTAGAAGGTCTTCAATCCATCAGCAGGACCAGTCCTTTGTGCAAGGAGTAACTGGATGAGAACTGCAAGGGTGCTACAGAATGACTCTCCAGCAGAGCACAGGTGTGACTGTCACTGACCAAAAAAATCAGAAACAGACTTCATGAGGGTGGCCTGAGGGCCCAATGTCCTCTGGTGGCCCCATGTTCACTGCCCAGCCCTTTGGAGCGTGATCGACCTTTGCCATAGATCAGCAGAATTGGCAGCACCACCACTGGTGCCCTGTGCTTTTCACAAATGAGATCAGGTTTGCCCATAGCACATGTGAACAACATGAAAGGGTCTGGAGAAGCCGTGGAGAACGTTATGCTGTCTGTAACATTGTATAACATGACTGGTTTGGTGGTGGGTCACTGATGGTCTTGGGAATCATATCCATGGAAGGACACACAGACCTCTACCCTGACTGTAATTCTGTATCGGGATGAAATCCTTGGACCATTGTCAGACCCCATGTCAGTACAGTGGGTCCTGGTTTCCTCCTGGTGAACAACAATGCCCAGCCTCATGTGGCGAGAATATGCAGACAGTTTCTGAACCATGAATGAATTGATACCATTGACTGGCCATCATTGACAGTGATGCCCTGGTCCAGATATGGAAGGAGATTCCCCAGGACACCATCCTTCCTCTCATTAGGAGAGTGTTGTCAGGCATTCATGCAAGCACATGGGGGCCATACAAACAATGTGGCACCCTTTCATTCCTAACATTTTACACAGTCCATATCAGTATACAGGAGCTATCTAGCATGATTTTTCTCCCATTAAGATTTAATGTTTTCTCAAAATTCTCCTTTAATTTTTTGAGCTGTATGTGTGCGTGCGTGCGTGCGTGTGTGTGTGGGTGTGTGTTTGTGTGTGTGTGTGTGTGTATGTACGCGTGCGCATGTGTGTGTACTCCGCGTGTGTGTTTGTGTGTGTACATATAATTTGTTTTTATCAAAATAACATAAGTGGGACACTCATATATTTTAAGATATTTAATTCACACATTTTTCTACAAAGTACAGTAAAGTATCGGGCGTTATATGTATTATTGATCTGGATGTATCAATAATATCTGGGAGGTGAAGCAAAAGCAATTCTTCATTGTCAGTGCAAAGGTGAATAAGGTTAGCTAGCTTAGTAAAGTTAATCCATACTATCAGGGTCACTGTAGTCACAATTTGAAGATTGTAATGATAAGACAGTTATATAACATACTGTATATGATATCTTAAGATGCCAATCTGACCAAAACTGTTGAATAATAAGATAAAATGCAGTTCTATCAGGCTGGTTCTATCAGGTGAGAAAAGAGTAGCAGCTCCGTTTTGCATCCAGCTGAACGACCATCCTGCGTTTTGGCTAAACATCCATTTCTTTCATCATTTTCGCCTCCATGTGAACATTTCAATAAGCGACAGTAAAATGGAAACAGTGACCTGAACTGCTTCTGTTTTGCAACAGCATCTCTTCTTACTTATTATCTGCACTATAAGTCACAAAGAAGTTCTGTATATCTGTTTAACTTTATGACACAAGCACTGTCAGATCCCCCACCCCCACCTCTCTACCCGCCCTACACACACACACGCACACACACTCTCACAGGGTGTCTTATATAAAGCTGAAAGCTGTTATTACCGTTGTAATCACTTTACTTCAGAAAGCCCTGCACATGTCCATTATGGCACTTATGGAGTATGTGCTGTTGGATGGTAAAATTCAAATGACAGATGACCAGTGAGGTAATCAGCTAATCGCAGCAAGAGCATTGCTTAATTACTTTGTTCATTCAAGGTGACATTTGGCTTCAGCATGTCTATTCGTTTAGTGTCTAGACTGATGGTAAACTTCTTTTTACCTGACAAGAAAACGAGTTTAATTCTCCATATCTCTGCATTCGTGAAGTTTTCTCTTTCTTCCTGAAGGTGTCCACTCTCCTCATATATCCACACTTTAATTAAAGTAATCATCATAGCCTGTCTTTCCAACAGTCACATGGGAATATGAGTGGTCTTCTGCAGCTAGAATAAAAGATGGGACAGACTGTGACTTTGCATTTGCTATGATCACGGAGCTTGTTTTAAAAATAAAACTGAGCTCTATATTTTTAATTCTGCTTGCACACAGGCACGTGCACATGCTGCATATTTTCTGCTTACGTGATACATGCACAAAGACACAAATACACACACAGATATGCACACAGCAAAACTCAAATAATGAAATGGCCTGTGGTTACACTGTATATCCCTTCTTGATGTGGACCCAGAGGGACAGAGATTTATGACTCTTGTCTCCACAATCACTTCTGGATTCAAATCTCACCACAACACAACAACGACAACAAAAAAGAGAAAGACGTGTGTGCATGTGTGTGCAAGCAGAGAGGCTTTATGTGTCATCATATCGCCACATCAGAATGATAAATGCATGTAACATATTGAGCTGCACATAATGCAGCCTCATTTAGATGGAGTCAAGAAAACTGAATATGAAGTAATGGATTTACTAGTGAGGACCCAGAGATGTCTGAACACATTGTTTATATTGTACGATTGTATTATTTTATACCTCAGTTTATTACAGGAGGTGCAGCTGACTAAAATGGGTGTTTTCTAATACAAATAATTGCAATAAATTCAACCTTCATAAAGAATATTGTGCTGAGTTTTCCTGAAATCTTTTTACAGATGCGTGCGATCATTTTCGGGGTTTGTAGCTTATTAAACACTATTGTAACACAGTATTATTTACCATAGTACAAAATACTTTAAATTATTTGCGCTGACATTGGCAAAGGCTTAGAGATTGAAACATGTAAAACTTAAGAAAGTTGCCCCTTCACAAATTTCAAATTCAACATTCCTTCAGTTAATTCTTGTAAATATTTTTGCTTGAAAAAAATATTAATAGCATGAGAAAATCATAGTATAATTTATAAATTTGTCTTATGATATATGCACTCACCAGATACTTCATGTTTTACCCCTTGCTAGTACTGGGTCGGATCCTCTTTTCCGTTCAGAAGTATGATGGCTGTACATCCATGATGGGTGGGTCCTGCATCGCAGCATCTTAAAGGTGCTCAAGATCAGTGCAATGGGAAGCTAGATCGTTTTGCTTACTGTGACTGTAAATTGGCTGAAATGTAAGAGCTGGGTGATTTTTCAAAGGGACTTCACTGACTGAACATGCTAGAAGGAATTCATACCTTGTATACTGAGATTTAAGTATTATATTGTAAAATAAAGGTTTGGAGTTTTCATTCATTGCTGCCTTTCAGTGTGGATAATATGTCAAAATTTTTCTTTTACCTCAGGCTGTAATCTTTACAGCTTCCCTTGCTTTTAAGTCATATCCCTTTTTAGGTTTTATTTGAAGACTTAAATGTAACCAGATATAGTCTTTTGTGGAAACTGCCAAAGCATCCTGCAAAAAGCTGCTTTGTATTTAATAGATAATATAAAATAGACTCTATTGGGTATACACCACGCTAGCACCAGGTTGGAACCCCTTGTGCTATCAGAGCTGCCTTATTTCTTTGTGGAATAGATTCAACAAGGTGCTGGAAACAATCCATCGCACAGTTACTTTAGGTCTGTCAACTGCATATCCATAATGACAATCTCGTGCTTTATTAGATCAACGTTTGACCTGTGGAGGTCAGAGCATGTAAGGACCTGTAAGGAGTGGTCATTTGAGTTACTGTTGCCTTGCTATCAGCCCAAAGCAGTCTAGCCATTCTCCTCTCACCTCTGACATCAACAAGGCATTTTTGCCCAGAGACCTGCTACTCAGTGGATATTTTCTCTCTTTTTTTTGGACCATTCTCTGTAAACCCTAGAGATGGTTGTGTGGGAAATTCCCAGTGAAATCAGCAGTTTCTGAACTGCTCAGAGCAGCCAAATGTGGCACCAGAACCATGCCACATTCAAAGTCACTTAAATCGCTTTTCTTCCACATTCTGGTGCTCGGTTTGAACTTCAGCAGGTTAGATTGAGTTAATGACATGTGATTGTCTGATTAGATATTTGATGAACAGGTTTACCTACCAAAGTGGCCAATGAGGGTACATAACAATTTAAACATTTACTATCCCCCAACCCCCACCCTATTTTCCATATATGAACTAATAAACCCTACTATGGTCTTTCCACAATCTTAACCTAATGCTGTGAGTGCTGTATCATAAAACAAAAATAAGTTGTCAGTGAAAATTATATGTCAAGTATAAGAATTTTTGATACATTAAGACTATTTGCTCATGACTTTAACAGACTGTATGCACATGAAAAGACTAATTACTTTTGCATAAATTTTAAAAAGACTGGGTTGACAGAGTGGTTCAGTGTAGCTTTACTATGTCAGCAGCTTCAAAATGAACTTCCATCCGTATCATTAGGAGTTATTTTCAAGGACCTACCCACCACACCAGCCCCACTCCTAGGGCTTACAGGGAGGAGCCCCTGGGACAAATCTGGATTTAACAACAATGCTGCTGCCCCAGGCATATTACAAGCACAGGAAGCACATGCCTGTCTCGATCACATTCATATGCGGGAGGATTTATTTTTCATTTAAGATTCAAAAGATTGTCTGAGCATCTCAACAACAGGGTCCCACTCCCAACACAGCTAACATCCTTCGAGGAGGGATTAAAAAAAAGAAAGGAAAAAAAAAAGAGCAGACATATTTATGGACATTAGTTTATGGTAAAGCTTTGCATCATGGACTGCAATCTGTGCACATTTCCAGCCTTTGTGAAAGACTTCATAAAATATAAACTATACATTTCAAGGGGATGTGCAGCCAGGGTGTGTAGCTCGTTTAAGTGCGCTTGTCACCAAGACTGCCAACCATGAATTAATGAATCAAGTTGAAAATGTCAGAGCAGGTCCCAGATCGCTCTGCTGTGGTTCAGCTGCAGAGCACTGTCAGCATCAGGCGGCTAACTGATGGTAAAAGGCCTCACTCGCAAAACAAACCAGCCACACAAACATACACAAAGTCTCTCACACACACACACACACACACACAGACACACACACACACACACACACACACACACACACACACACAGACACTATTTGCCAAGCCTTTCCATTTCTCTTGTTATAAAAAAGGTCATTCTTGTCTCTTCTCTTGCTTCAGTGGGTGGTCAAATCTCTGCACTCCAGCCCTCTATGCATAAGAGTGTCGGAACATCATTATTATGTACACATTTTTCCATCTGGAATGTGTAAATGTTCTCTTTCTCGTGCAGCCAGATTGGCATTGCAGTTTCACTTAGCTATCTGTGCTATAGCCAGCATCCCGCCCAGATCCACCATAATGCCACAATACTTTAACGTCCTCTGGCTAGATTGCCATAAATAGACAGAGGATGTATATATTCATTCCAGAGGTGTAAAAAAGTCATCACACAGATGCATTAAGGGCAGGAGGGTGATAATCCTCTCCTCTTCACACTCTTTTTTTAGTCCCAGCTTTCGTTGCCTTTCATCACCCTCTTCTTGGTGCGTGCCGGGAGCAAAATGCGATTGATAAGGAAAGCGTAAACAGTATGACATGGAGAGAAGCTGAGTTCATAAAAACCATCATCGATTGTTTGGAGTGCTTGGGAGAGATAGGCATCAGCACGTGCATGCACACATTCAGGCCTGCACATAACAAAGATATTGATATTATAAAGTGTATTCCTGCCAATTTGTTATTTCATTGTACAGCTGGCATCGCGAACAGTGTTTCCTGTTTTGGGGTTAGGGGGTGTTTTTTGTTTGGCTTTTTTTAATGAGAGATGACAGAAGAATGTAATCATTTGCCTCTATGGTAAGTTTCTGGTCCTTTGGCTACAGCTAATGGTCCTTGTCCAAAACCAGTTCTGGTCTTGCTGCACCTTTTGCTTAGAGTGGCCTTCCTTTTGATCCTCACAGCAGATCTCAGAGCAAACGAATGACTTCTGTTGTGCCAGCTGCAGTCCATGAAAGTGGAGTTGGATTTTGTCCAACTGCACAATCATTGGTGGACCTTTTGTTGCGACCTGGCCGGCAACAGTCATCAGGGAATTACACAGTGAACTAGTTAGCAGTGAACAAACTTCTAGATTTAGACTTGTATGATTGTCACGTCACTGATCTCAGGTGGGATTTCTCTCTCAGATCTTTCAAGAACAAATTTAAGCTAAAAAAAAATGCTAAAATGAGTTACCAGCTATGCTTAGGTGACATTTATATACCTGTGCTATGCAGCCAATAATGTATATGTTGGGAAACTCTGACAAGAACACCTAATCTAAATCCAAACCTAAAATATTTGATTTTAAACCCACCGGAGACACGCTAGCATCTACAGTACAATATATACAGTAGGTGTGTAGAAATGTGTATGTTCTACATATTATAATAATGTTTCCCTCCAGCAAGTCCATGTTTCTGCTTATGTTTCTCTCATTCTTTGTCCTTTGTTCTGAACACAGAGCAATCAGTGGGTGGAATGTATCTAAATAGATGTCCATTATATTAGCTTCCCACACCGCATGTTGGCAACTCATGCTGGTTTCCTTCATACTGTATGTAGTAAAAAAAAAAAAATTTATTAGATCATATTGCTTTCTACTGGTCAGTAGCGCTGATCCTTACCAGTGTACCAGACAGGATATACACAAGATACAAACTACTTAAAATAAAATCCAGACCATTTTAGGCTATAAAAGAAAAGTTCCCTTGTGCTTCTTTTTGGGAAATAATGTAACCTTCCACCTTTACAAGTCAATAAAAGGTTTAAAGCAAAATAATCTGATAATTGAAAAGATAAAATCATTTTTTGACTGAAAGCCTTAAAAGCTTAAAGGCAAACATGTTTGTCCCCAGTATGGTTTTTGCAGGTTCCCTAATCCACTCTGTGTTTGTGTGTGCATGTATCTTCAGTGGGAGCGTGCATTATGTACTTCCTTTTTCTTGATATGAACAGATGGAAGAAAGTGGCAAAGGTCAGTCTTTTTACATACAGCTTGTGTTCAGAGCGAGGGAAGAGTGTGGTTTTGTCACCTCTCTTGCAGCCTCAGGGTCTTATGTAGTTGAATTATTTCAAACTGAATGTCTGAAAGTCTTTGCACATACAGTAAAAAATTTACCTTCTGCTGTACTACATATGTGTCCCTGCGCTGAGATTTAGAAGTGCACAACCGAGCTCTGGACAATGGGAGAGTTTAGTAATGGCACCATGACATTTACACTGTGCCAGAAGCTTCAGTCATTCATACACCTCTTTTCTCATCCCTATGGAATCTACATTCATTTTAAACTCTTAAAAAAACAAACAAAGTGGTTATGCAATCTATTGTAGCTGCTCTGTCTCTTTGTGAAACTAGCATTTTCACAGAGTATGACATTTAGTTTGTTTAGCCTTAACAGCTAAACATATTCTCACAGGTTGCCAGAGTTCAGTTCCTTTAAGTTTAAGATGTTTCCTTGTTTCAACATTTCCAGAGGGAAACCTGACGCATTAGTTTAAATAAATCTCTCTAATGGCGAAACAGACCTTTTAAAAATGCCTTCAGAACTGTGGCAGATAACCAGGGTGGTAAAAGACGGGCCTAATAAAGAATGAGTTATCTGAGGCCAACAGATGACTTGCAGACACAATGCTGATGATTGGGCAAAACAATGACACACACGCACACACACGCACACACACGCACACACACACACACACGCACACACACGCACACACACACACACACACACACACACACACGCACACACACACACACACACACACACACCCGCACACACACACACACACACACACACACCCACGCACGCACACACACACGCACACACACACCCACACACACACACACACACACACACACACACGCGCACACACACACACGCACGCACACACGCAC
>VUQK01013206.1:20764-31183 GCA_015106715.1 Bujurquina vittata | reverse complement strand
GTCCAGTTTTGGCATCCCAGTTTTGGACTTCTGCTGCTGTAGCTCATCCGCTTTAAGGTTTGACGTATTGTGCATTGAGAGATTCTCTTTTACATACTTTAGTCTAACAAGTAGTTCTTTGAAATACTTGTTAGACTAAAGTATGTAAAAGAGAATCTCTCAATGCACAATACGTCAAACCTTAAAGCGGATGAGCTACAGCAGCAGAAGTCCAAAACTGGGATGCCAAAACTGGACAAGAAAGATTGTAAATATGCTGCCTGGTCTGATGAGTCTCAATTTTTGCTGCAACATTCAATGGTAGGGTCAAAATCCAGCATGAATAATATGAAATCATCGATCCATCCTGCCTTGTATCAGTAGTTCAGGTTGTTGGTGGTGGTGCAATGATGCGGGGGGTATTTACTCAGCACATTTTAGGCCCCTTAGTACCAACTGAGCATTATTTAAATGCCCCAGCCTACCTGAGTATTGTTGCTGGCCATGTCCGTCCCTTTATGACCACAGTGTGATGGCTGCTTGCAACAGGATAATGCATTATGCCACAAAGCTCAAATCATCACAAACTGGTATCTTGAACATTGCAGTGAGTTCATTGTAGTCAAACGGCCTCCACGATGGAGCCAACCAAATACTAGCAATGTGCACCTAATATATTGCCCAGTGAGTGTACACGGCCCCTTTCATTCACTGAATCCAGTTTAAATCAGTGCATTGTTTGAACTCTGTAAGCTGAATCAGAAATCATCCAAATGAATCTGGCTATGGATAATAAACAGACCACCCTCAGCACCACTTAGTGGACAGCAGAGCGGTTTCTCTACTCTTCTCTTACTATTCTGCTTCTGCGGACAGATACAGGAAATATTTTCTGCTTCATACCACAATACTGCATTTATTCCTTATACTTATTAAATTCCATGTTGTATTATATTTATGTTTTGATTTATTGAGCTCTTCACTTTCTATTTTCAGTTTAACTGAGCACATTCTTTTGTATATATTTTGTCTTTTCTGTGGGTTTAGTTTTGTGATATTTTATTTATTTTGTTGTCGTGGGGTGTTTTGGAGTGGGGGGGGAGGTTGCTGCTATAACACAGATAAATAATATATATCTTATTAACCTTGGCTGGGTTTTAGAAAGTTCTTTGCAGTATGTTTTCTCATTCATCCACACTCAAGTCCCAGAAAAAAACAAAACAAAACTGGGGTGCCCAAGGACACTTCAGCAAGTTGGGGTGTGTTGTTGGTTGCCAACCCTGATATTACTGGACAACCCATTCTACCACCTGAACCATCAGCTTCCACAGCACAGGCAGGATAATTCCCCATTTACTGTGGGGGATTCATTGCCACACTGTCAGTTGATGGGGTCATGTTAGTATCTTCTGTTGCCACCACCCTCCTTGCAACATGCCTTTGTTGTACTTTGCCTACTATTCCACATCGAAAGGAGCCAGTTGAGGTAGTTTATGCCTCCTGGACCGTCCTAAATGAGGTGTTTCAGGCATGTCCTACTAGGATTTGGCAGACCTGCGGCACCCTGGAAAATTTAGATCTCTCAGCTCACTTGAGTTGGCCCCCAGAAAGAGCTCGAGGAGGTAATGTGAGGAGAGGGAGGACTGAAAAAAAGCGGCAGAAGATGGATGGATGGATGCCCATACAGTATTTTGTAGTCAAATAAATTCATGGGTGGTCTTAGTCATTGAGAATTATGTAGAGGATAAGAAAAAAGGTAAAAACCACCAGAGTCAAAACCTTTAGGTTTCAATGGTCTTAATGTTGGCATGTTAGCTTTTTCTCTGGCATAGTTATGATAGGCATGGCAATGGAATAATCTTATGACACATACAAATAAATTCAGCTTGTTAGACACAAAAACAGACATCTCTTTCGGTTGAGCCTGTGCTTGGAACAGAAACTCTCCTGAGTTTCCAGCACACACTGTCTGTGACTGTAATTATGCAAAATAGGTCATTAACTTAATAAACAGCATCTGTAAACAACAGCACAACAACACAGTTTCTTTGCTCCCTTCCTTTCTTTTCCCTCTTTCTCTGTGTCTGTTCACTCCCTCTATCTCTCTATCTATTAATTCTCTCCCTTTATCCCTCTCCAAATTTAACACTGTGGTCTTTCAGTGTTGGTGACGCGTCTGAAGTCGAGAGAAGAAAACATCCGCGCTATCTCAATAGCTAAATAAACAGCTGATGGCACAGCAAGGGAGCTGAATGGGTTTAATGAGTAGACTATGGCAGCGTGGCCCAGATCTAGTTTCAAGACTGTCACTAAGCTGCCTGCAAAAACCAAACTGACAATAACAATCATCAACAACAAGTCTCATTAATTACAGCGGCAATACTCGCGGTCTCCATTTTCCAGCAGACCCAGACAAACTCCCCAGTGTGTGCTGAGTGTGTGTGTGAGATATCTTTTTCAATCGTTGTCCCCTTCTCCCCCTAATCCCCTCTACTTCTACTCATCCCCCTATCTCTTCCATGTTCTGTAATGCTCTTACTCTAACTTGGCATCATCCCACCCTCACATCCTCAGTGCTCCACACTAAATGTCAACAACTGAATATTCATCGCAATGCTGACACCCCTCCCCGCTGTCTCCCTAAATCTCGTCCCAGACAGAGGATGTTTTGTGTGTGTCTCTCCCCTCACAGACTGATTAGCAGCAGATTTGAATATTACCAATTACCAATATTAGAATCGTAATTTCCTGCAATATTCTGCTTCTCCACCCTCAAGGAGAGCAGGGCTTTCCCCCTGCTTACTAGATGCAAAGGCATGCAATGCATTTTCACTGATAATATTTTACAGTTTGTTGGTTTCAAAGTGTAAGTTAATGTGATATATTTAAGCTAGGGCAAGGGGAGATAGGTTAATACATAATAATTTGCATCTTAAGATGCTTCTTTTTTGGCTTTTCTTTGTGTGTGTTATAAAACTTTTTTGTATATGTTAAAGACCTGCCAATTTACAAAGCTCAGAGTCCCTGCTAAAGGATGCTAAAGGAAAATCTCCAGCAGAAAACAACTGAACTATCAAACCATCTTTTGTAGTCTTGGTTTTTTCTCTATGACTTATCTACAGGACCATGTGACACATCTGTATAATATCTGCATAACAGCTAGTTTGCCATGCCCTCAAACAAAGAAAGTGCAGCTGCTTTGCAGTATGTAATTTTTCCTTACTTTCCATGACTTCTTATGCTCAAGTGTCAGCCACAAACAAATCATGCCAGGTGTTCTACTATTGGCTGCAAACACAAGAGTTTTCTTCCAGTCCTGACATCTGAGGAACTGAAGGCACAGCCAGTCATAGTGTTAGTATGCTGCCCGACTAATTTGACTGTGTACGAGTCACACAGACCTAGACATCAGTCGAGGACTCTGCCTGGCATCTACCGGTCACGAGAGGAAATATGTATTGTTCCTGACTGGTTGTGAGTGGTTGCGGGCTGTTGGTAGCATGAAACTGGTTGCAAAGAGGTATATAGTGCTGCACTGAAACCCTCCTTGTGATTGGTGTGGCTGCTAGCAGGCTCCTGGGCTTTACGTGGAAGTCACAGATTTGTCTGCAAATACTTGCAAACTGCTCACCAAGTGGAAGCTTAAAAAAGGGACACACAAACTGGAAACTGAGAATATTCGCCTTCAAATTAAAAGATGCATCGTTTGAAATGTGTTGGTTGCAGTGTAAGGCACATCTTTTACTTTGAAGATGAACATTCTCAGTTTGTGATTTGCATCACACTTTTTTTCAAGTTTAACAACATCTTAGAGTGTAAACAACAAGTGTTTGCAGACAACTCTGTCTCTTCCATGTAAACTAACCCCAGCAATCTAGTGACCACAAGGAGTTTTTTGGTGCAGCACCGACTTTGTGATCAATTTCACCTGGTGACAGCTAGCAACCTCCAAGACCCACTTACCAACCAGTCGGGGGAATATACCTTTTTCCCTAGCAACTGGAGCATGTCCAGGTAGAAAGTCTGACTAAGGCCATTAACAGTACCTTGCTTAAGGTATGCCACAATTTGTAGAAACTTCAAGGCCAATCTGAGCAGTACACAATGACTTATGTGCTGTAGTAAAGCGTAAATTCTGCTGGCTTTATTGTCAGCATTCACTGATGGAGCATGTGGGACGCCGCTAAAAATCCCCCACCAAGGCAATTCCCTGTTTCTTAATTTTTAAGAAAGTTTAATATAATTCTGCCTGTTCATAATCTGGTCTGTGAGCCAGATTATGAAGAGCTGAAAAAAGCTCTCTCCTATCATTTGAGCCTTCACCTTTCCTTTACTCTCTTGCTTTGGCACTGGGATAAATGCTCCCAAAACTGCATGACACCAACAGAACAACTTCTACAGAATCCTTTTCTTGTTCTGAGGATTGTGGTTCAGATGTGCACAGTTGGATTCTTAGGGGGCTGTGATTATGTAACTCATAGAGTTAGAGTATGCAACTAGCATCTCATCTCAGGCCAGCTGATCAATGAGAACCAAAGGGGCATTTCTGGAGGAAAGCTGTACAGCAACAGGACTACAGAAAGAAGGTGAAAGGAGATTCTTTAGCAATGTACAGTATGAAAAAGGTAATGTGCTCTCAGCCATTAAAGCATGTAGTTCCGTCTTATTAGACCCCTAAAATGAAATTATGAACCTGTAAATGAGCAAATTATGGTCTCTTTCAAGGTAATAATTTACCGAATAGTATTCTGAAAGAATTCATAAATCTTCTTTTCCCACTTAGGGTTTACAGCATGGCCAGTAACCCTTCTCTGTTAAGCCCACCATAGTGGTCACATCCTAATTTAATGCATAAGCTTACACAGCAAAGCAACACCCAGCAGTGAGTTTAGTATTGTACTGCCGAACTCTCCCCAGGCAGACTGTCTGCTTGATTCAATCTAAGAAATCAACTTCAGAAATATGTTTGAAACCATCATCAGGAGGCCATCTGTGGCCCAACATCCTTATTGAAACATTTGTGTTATGGCCCATGAGCTCTTGTAAGGCCAAATGTTTTTTGGGGGTGTTTTGCCCAATAAACTGTTTCGTATTTTATTTTATGCAGTCATAAGCACAAATGGTGGATGTAATGCTTCTTTTTCTGGGTACTAAAGATGCCTTATCATTCTCAAAGAAAAGACATGGCCCCAGCAAGACATTAGAAATTGTGCGCTTTATTCATTTAAAGAGTCAGGTTCTGTATAGAAGGAGTGTAAAGTCTAAAAGCAAATGTAAAGGAAAAGAGATCACAGTTTTCAGTTATCTGTTGAACATGTAGATTACAAATATGAACTACATACTACTTAAACCTGACACCCATTTCCAAACAGTGAGTGCTTTTAATCACTGGGTGTCAAGTATGCATTGCTCACTCACTGAAAAAAAGCAGGAGGTTAATACTGTATTTCCGATCTGGTTTCAAGGTATGAAAGATTTAGATATTTTTATCTTCAGTAATAGATGATTATTTAGAAGGCTTTGTGGAGATGAGAGATAAATTGAGGTTGCATAGAGCCATTATTTTCAATGTCTATTATGATAAAAAGATATTAATCTAGGATGGTGTCGCTGCGAATTACTGAACTCTGCAGGTGGAAGCAAACTGATGTGATTGCCATGCAATGCAGTAAATCTGAGCAACATGTGTATTTTACCTGAATGAATTGCTGATTTGTCATCTTGGTGGATAATCTGGGGGAAACTTTTGCAACAATAACCACGCTGACTAATGGCATGCAGTGAGAGGTGCTCTCTGCAGGTGCAGGTAGCGTTCAGTCATGTGTTTCACAGTACAGGTGCCGATTGCCTGTCTCTCAGAAAAGCCTCTTGAGGTCGAACACAATGAATAAAATTTGTGAGTTGGCGCTGCGAGAGATGTTTTTCTGTCTGTGGATGAAATGCGTCAGTGGACTACTAATTAGCCTAGATGTCATGGAAATGAATTCCACAAGACCGCACACACAGATAAGCAGACGTGCACATTTAACGCAGCAAGCGGGTCATCTTTTCTGTGCCTGTGCCTGCATCTTATGTGCAACGTTAATCGCCGTGACTCATATTTAATGCTCATTCAGGAACAAGTCATAGGAGAAGGGATGCAAACACCTCCGTTCACACTTTCCATGGCGAGAATGACACAGTCGGCGTTAGGGTTATCTGCCTCTGTGTGTGTGTGTGTGTGTGTGTGTGTGTGTGTGTGTGTGTGTGTGTGTGCGTGTGTGTGTGTGTGTGCGTGTGTGTGTGTGAGAGAGAGAGAGAGAGAAAGAGAGAGAGGGGGAGAGGGAGAAGGAGAGTGGATATCAGGGGGTGTGTTTGAGAAGTGTCAGGTTGAGACTACCATGTAAAGAACCCCTTAGGCTTTTACCGCTTATCAGTCTCACACACACACCCTTTCTTTCTCGTGATATCCACCTTGCACACACAAAAGACACACGTACACACAGTTGAATTATATGTCACAGTGACCTATTGGGTTCATCTGTAACCTGCTCAGAACTGCACTGCTCTCCAAGTCTCATAACAGAAGCCGTATTACTTTTAGGTTATCGCTTCAGCCCAGCGTCACAGGACTCACCCGCCATATTTCTATCTCCAACTTCCCTCCCTCTTTCTTTGGCATCGCCTTGTGTTTTTGTCGTAGCAGAATCAAACTGCATGTCAGCACAGACAAGTAAAGACAACTGAACAGTGAAGATTAGTTTTTTTAGGACACATGTTTGTGGGAGACCTTTTCACTTTGTTGCTTAGACTGGTCTAAGAAACCTTATTTTTTTTACCATGTGCAGTGTCCTACGCATAAAAAGAGTTGTGTGTACTATTCGTACCATTTCTGTCTTTGACAAGCAAAGTGTAGAGATTTGTTGTGACAAATAACACCTACAGTTCTGGTATTTAAAAACACATTTGCTCCCTGGAAACATTTCATGTATTATTAGGCATTGCTTTTTAATTGCTTTGGTTTGCCACTTCTTTGACAGCTGTAACTATTAATTAGTCTCTCTGGCACATGTTTTTACCATTTTTTTTTAATGGAAGTCAACAGACTACAACAGACAACTACACTTCTTATTGTTTGTCCTAAAAATAAGACATCAAAATACACCCACCATTCAGTTTATAAGTGGTACACAACATTTAACAAATGTGTTTGATAATTTGCATTTAAAGTTGTCATGCCGGACAAAATGGTGACAGTGTGATTAGCACAGTTGCCTCACAGCAAGAAGGTCCTGGGCTCCATGTGGAACTGCATGTTCTCCCCATGTTTGCGTGGCTTTTCTCTACATACTCCTGTTTCCTCCCACAGTCCAAAGACATGCAGTTAACTGCAAGGTAATTGCATATATATATATATATATATATATATATATATATATATATATATATATATATATATATATGTATGTGTGTGTGTGTGTGTGTGTGAACCACTGAGCTGTTAATATGCTCGCGTGTCTGGTGCCGTGCCGTATCAAAGGTGAAATTCTTCACATCATGTTTGTCAACCATGTCACGTTATAGACATATTTTCATTTACTAAATGACATGCCTGTCCCCTTAATTGTCTTAAAATGATGCAGATTTTTAATTATTTAAATTGATGTAATTATAATAATTATATATTGAAACATTCCATAATTGTTGGTAATTATAACCCAGTTTGTCAAGTAAAATGAATTTCTCTCACTTATAAGCCTACAGCAGTTCCCAAAATAACCTCAAAAACAAAAGCTACCCGTGGGAAAACTGATAGCTTGACTCTTGGCTGGCACACATAAATAAAATTGTCCTATAACTGTTTTTCAAGTTTGCTTTTCTTAAAAAAAAAAAAAAAAGAACATTTAACTAATGTATGCCAGGGGCTGATGCGGCGAGGACCCAGTAAACACTGACACAGTAACATTTTGTCCCTGCGTGTAAGAAGATGCAGTTCAATGTCAAAAACTGCAAGGGTCTTATGAAGTAGATTCACTATTAGATTATTGTTAATTTACTGTTTACAAAACTATGAAATAATGATGAACAAGATTTACTAAATATTATTATTTATTTACGGCAGTGAGTGTGTGCAAACTTTTAGCTGGTACTGTATATTGAAGTCATCCATTTTTATAATCAAAAATGATTATTTAATGAATTATTTATTGTAATATATTTCATATCAGTTACATTCTGATGACAGTGGGCCCTGTGACACTGGTGACCTGTTCAGGGTCTATCCTGCTTCTCGCCCCATGACAGCTGGGACAGGCTCCAGCTTAACCGCAACTCTGAATTGGATAAGCTACAGAAAATAAATGGACGGGTTTCATTACTGTTTTTTTCTCAAAGGCACGGACACTATAAAATATTCTTTTTGAGTTCTTTTTAATGGCCAGCGGGAGGCAACTCCTGTGGTCCAAAAGTCCATGACCTCAGTCAATACTTTTCTGAAAATGTTATGGGCTGATTTGCCAGCTTGAGGCCAAATTGAAAAGAACATTAAAGCCATCATGTTCATTCTCAGTAGGATTATCCAGGAAATGCTCATTACCAATCACAATACATGAGCCACAGTCACAGTTCATCAAATCCAGTTTCAAAATAACAAGATGTGAAGGCAAAATTGCTTCGTCATGCGACTTCACTAACTAATGGGTGATGTCACAGTGGCTGCGTCCATCTTTTGTGCTTTGTACTCATTTCTGTTTGCAGCTCGTGTCTTAGATAAGTACAAGATGTCCTTTGGTTTCACTGCCATGACACACCTGCTATGTCAGTAGTGAAACACTGGTTCACTCCCACCTTCTCACACATGGACGGGACCCCTTGGCATCAGGAAACAGGACAGGAACCAGGGTCTCCATGATGACAGTGTTGGGAATTACACCACCTCCACTCCACTTATATGCACTTTATAACAAGTATTATGAACATCCGTTTGAAATTTGTCATAATTATCCTAATAATATTCAGAGATACACTGCACAGCACGTATTAACCATTTACCAAATTTTACTCATAAACTACAACTTTAGCTTTCTGGATAATTATCATATGGTTTACAAACCAATTATCCATCAGTTGTGATACAGTGTTTTTTTCATTACCTAATGACTATGCATTCTTACTTATTAAATCATTTAGTTAACAGTAATATAACTGTCAAGCAAAATGAAAAAATAATTTAGTAATGATTATTCTAAAGTGATACCAAAAAAATATTTGGAGGAGTTCTGCAAATATTGTCCAAACACAAAATCTCACAATGCTGAGTCCTAAAAGTTGAATTCTTTAGGTAAACAAGTTAAACTAATCACTAGAGCACATAGACACAGTAGCTTTGATGCCAAACACCAACTTTTTTCTTTTAAAGAAAGAAAAGTAGAAGAAAGCAAATCCAGTTGTTTAATTTCTTATTGTAGTAAGCTTGTGTCAAAAGAAAGTGAGAAAACAGGTTCTGTGCTCCACCAGTTGTTTCTGCACAGTCTTGGTTTGGCCTCTTTAGCTCCATGCTTTTCAAACAGTCTGTGCTTTTAGGAAACGTCTTACAAATACAAGATGGTTGTTGTGACATTTACAAAACATACAGACACAGTTCAGCATGTTTATGATTGTCATTCAACCCCTGATGCACTGCCTTCCTCCAATTATCGTCCTTGCAGTAATGTACCAGCATCGGGTAGCTTATCTCATCGTTCGTCTGGCTGGAGCATCTGCTCCGGCATCTGTTGTTAGCAGCGGACATTTCATTGCCACCACTTACCATAAAGCACCCTGACTAATCTCAGTAATGTCTGGATATTCAGAAGATAGTCAGATGACGAGATTAATGCGTTGCAGCAATGCTGATGATCAGAACTGTCAGACAGCTATAAAGAGACTGTTAGAGGTGCACCTGATACCTCCTGTCAGCAGCAGCGTTAGTGAGAGTGGGATGGTATTAAAGTGGTGGTGGAAGAATTTCAACAAGCCTCACGTGGTTGACTCATGATTGAATTCACACGCAGTTTGAAAAACACCTTGCCGGCGCTTAGGAAGAATACTCCTAAATTGAAGTTGTCATATTCAGATGTCAAAACCTTTTTACATTCTTCTCTCTGGAATTAAAAGTCTGTTCCATGCTCTCTTCTGCTTTCTCACTTCCTGTGTGTATGTGTGAGAATCTTGTGGATTTATTCTCTGTAATCTTTTAATGACATGCACTAACGACGCGTTGAGGCTCAGAGAAAGCCCAGGCCATGGAACACACACACACACGCACGCACACACACACACACACACACACACACACACACACACACACACACACACAAACACACACACACACACACTCATAGACCGAGATTAACACTTGTATTCACTTACTCGTACATCCACTGGGTCCTCTGAAGGAAGGATGGCGGAGGGTAGTTTTGG
>VUQK01013205.1:11120-25124 GCA_015106715.1 Bujurquina vittata | reverse complement strand
TTAGTGGCACACTGTACCGGACCGGCTTACTTTCAGCTTGGTTTTACCTCATTCAGAAGAGTCTCTGACTCCTGCCGCTCTCTCCCCCCTCCCAAACACTCCACTTCAACTTCAGAGGGGGGCGGGGGGAGCGCAGTGACAGGACGCTATGTTGCACCTTCAAAATAAAAGCACGCGAGCTAAAGATTTCAAAGTCAAGTATTTTTCTTTTTCACGGTGTAATTTTTGGGTGGGACGAATGCGCCTTTCTCCAATATTGGGGGGGACATGTCCCCCCCGTCCTCCCGGTTCCTACGCCTATAGTCAAATGTGAGGCCATCTAATGCTTGGCCAAAACTGACCCCAAGCACATCAGCAAATGTACAAAAGAATGACTAAAAAAACAAGAGAATCAAGGCGCTGCAATAGTTCAGCCAAAGTGCAGACCTCAACCTGATTTTAGAGGTATGCAGAATCAAATGTCCACAAACCTCAATGACCTGATGCAATGTTGGAAGAAGAGTGGGCCAATCTTCCTCCACAACAATGTGAGCGACTGATAAAATACAGGTATGTATTAATTTTTTCACACACTGCATAGTCTTGTGAGGACTTTATTTTTCACAGATGCATTTTTAATTGTCATAATATGGTCTACATGTTGCTACATTTCTGTAACAATATAACTGAACAGATCACAAGTGTCACGTAGACCATTTGCAGTTGTACCATGTAATCAAGTCTTTGGAATGTATGAAGTGCTACTGTGGTCGCTGGCAGGATGCTCTCTCATGCTCTCTCTTCTGCACCTTGTCATCCCCTTTATTATCACTCTACACCCCTTCTTCTTATTTACTTTATAAACTCATCTGCATTTTTATTTATTTATTTTTATGACTTTTTTTTATTTCAAAGCTGCCTCACATTACAAG
Source organism: Bujurquina vittata (assembly GCA_015106715.1). Classification (NCBI taxonomy): domain Eukaryota; kingdom Metazoa; phylum Chordata; class Actinopteri; order Cichliformes; family Cichlidae; genus Bujurquina; species Bujurquina vittata. The sequence goes on along the minus strand of VUQK01013205.1, from coordinate 24,213 downwards.
CATCAAAAAAATAACCTGCACATTCATCATCTTTCAATTTAGAGCCATAAGATTCACCCTCCAAGATGCACTAATACCCCAGCAGGGACACAGATATTTGCATTTTGATTAGTGGGGGCCAACGTCTCCCGTCGCTCTCTTGTTCAATTCCACCTGGCAATGCTGGCAACAGTCTTACGGCAACCACACAGATTGAAATGATACAATTAAATAATGAATCGAATGGGAGGGGTGCTCTCTGCCATGTTTGATGATTACTTTAGAGCAGTGTTTCCCTGTCATTCGGTGTCAAGAGAGAGTCTTAAAAATCTCTTATGCGCTTGCTTTCCGGTTTCAGCCTGGCGTTTTTCACGGTTTGGAATCTGTGACACCTCTTATTGTTCGGCGTTTTAATAAGGGGGGAAAGGAGAGCAGTTGTTTGAGCTGTCTTGTGTCACTCATAAAAAGCATGCTATAGGGAAAAACCTGTTAAATTCAATCCAAACCTTGTGGGAGTCGTTTATTGCTTGTATTAGTAAGAGCTCTTCTTTGATGTTCCATCTCCTACAAGGGCTTCGATGGGGAGAAAGGAAAGCAGCAAATGAAATAAAACAAAAGTTTTCATCTCCCTGATGCCTCGCCATAATTCAGTGTGCCAGAGGATCTGCGCGCTGTCTCCAAATACTTTGTTTGTGTTGCATTAATTTCACAGGGTGTCTTGTATAGAGAGAAGGAGAGAAGAGAGAGAGAGAGAGAGAGAGAGAGAGAGAGACGGGGGGAAAAAACACATCTCCTTCCAATCAAATGTGCCTGACAAATCGGTTCATTTGTGTATGCACACAGGCTTTTGCTCACATGTATTTCTCAGCCAAAACTGTGGAAAATGAGCCATCCCATCCGGTGAATAAAAGGCTGGCCGTTCTCTTTGGGAGTACAAAGGAAATCAGAGTGGCAGATGTCAATCAAAACTCCCATGTTGGCATCCTATAACTGTAATCGGGGTGAGCACGGTTATGTATCAAAGGATGGAGAGTGAAGTAATACATTACCATATGTTTGCATAACCTTGGGACTCAGTAACCTTGAAAAAGACAGCTGTTTCTCAGCTTGGATGCTCAGTCATCATGCAATAAGATTTCAATTACAAGGTGTGACGGCAGAATGTGAAGAATGAATTTCATGGATTTCTCTTCAATATCTCACATCCCTTCTGCTTATTTTCACAAAATCTGACCCGAGTTTGATTCTTTTAGAGACAATTATTTTTAATTAAAACCCAAATGAGAGCTTTAGTTGAACTATGTACCGTCGCTCTCTCTTTTTCTCTCGCTCACACACTCTTCCTCCCAATCCTTCTCCCTGAGGCCTTTCCGGTTCCAGTCGCTGTTTGTCTTGGGGCATTGTTTTATTACCTTCAAAACTCTACTGGGAAAATCTTAAGACAGCAGTTGCCTAGCAACAAGGACCTGACGGTTCCGCCACAGGAGCGGAGTGAAGAGCGGCCCGGAGCGAAAGGGAGACATGGAGAGGAGAGGAGGGAGCGAAGGAGGGGACGAGGTAACACTTCTGACTGGAACAGCAGCAATATCGTCACAACTGGAGCCGTGGGTTAGGACCTAGTGAAGCAGCAATAGCACGCTCACCTGTCCCTTTTGAATCGCTGGTGGAGGCAGGGAGAGGCGATAAGATGAATGTGAATCAGTTTATCTGGGGTTATAACTGTTTATCAAAGGGTAAGTGCTTTAAAGTCACTTTGTTAGCGGTATGATTGCAGAAAGTTCAGTGTGCAACTATTATCTGTTTTCCTCATTGATCCCTTAATTGTTTGAGAAAATGAACTTTTCTAACACAAAGACTTGAAACAAGGGAAATGAAATGCATCAATTTAATTAACGGGCTTTTGAGGTGCTGGCAGGCAGGTTTTGTTATCTTCAGACAGGTTACTTATCATTGCTTATTTGTGCACTATTTCTTAATTTGCATACCTCTGTTACACCTTGAATATAGTCTATTTCATGCACTAAACATCTAAAGTGCACACAAGAAGTGATTCCATTCAGTTTTCAATTTTATTTATATAGCGACAAATCACAGCAGTCACCTCAAGGTGCTTTATATTGTAAGGTAGACCCTACAATAATTACACAGAAAACCCAACAGTCAAAATAACCCGCTCTGATCAAGCACTTGGCGATAGTGGGAAGGAAAAACTCCCTTTTAAGAGGAAGAAACCTCCAGCAGAACCAGGCTGGGGGGGTCATCTGCCGAACTGGTTGGGGCTGAGGGGAGAGAAAGGACAAAAGACACTGTGGAAGAGATCCAGAGATTAATAACTAGTGATTAAATGCAGAGATACACTTGTCACCTGTGTTAGGTGATTGGTAATTACATTATATTTTTAATAATGCAGTGATGTAAGGCTTTATTGTACTAAATTCAGTAATCACATTACAGTTGCAATTATGTCTTTATTTACATTAGAGATGTTATTATTTGCATGACAGGTGGATAGAATGAAAAAAAAAACTCAAGCATGCTTTTTTTCTTAATGCGCGCTGGTGCCACAATCAGCTGATTTTTGTTGGTGTGCAGGAAGGAGGAAAATAGGGGAGCGATCTGCAACTTCTGAGGAGTGGATATATGAACATTAATTTTATTTTTATTGCATGAAAGAACAAGGTGAAATGGTGAAATGCAAACTGCGTCCGGGACAGAAACAACAGCATTATACTGCTAACACAGCATCAGCTCTTTGCAACCAGCTGCACAGACATGCTAAACCAAAGCTAGCAGTGAACCCAGCACTTGCTTTCTATCTAACATTCACACACATTCATACTCCAATGAAAACATCGGAGAGCAACTTGGGATTCAGTATCTCGCCCAAGGATATTTTGGCATGCAGACTGGAGCAGCCAGAGATCAAACCACCAACCTTCCGATTAGTAGATAACCTGTTCTACCTCCTGAGCTACAACCACCACGAGGATGGGTTATTCCAAAAGTCAGAAAGGTGGATTATCTAGGATTCACTCACTGCGATCAGTTTGCCAATCAAATCTAGCCCTTGCTCATTCCATCCAGTTTGAAAACACCACGATGTCAGCGTCAAAAACGCTAGGCTTTGGGGACTTCACAAACCAAACGGGTTACATTATATTGACTACATCCATCTTTTATACTGTCTGTGGTCTCTGTGTGGGTGTCTGTCTTGTCATCTAACTCATACACAGCAAAAAATATCTATCATAAGCTCTGGGAGTTCAAGGCTACTTTGTTTTTTTTCTGACAAACAGTCCCAAATGCTAAGACTAAAGAAAACAAGGATTTGCTAGTCAACTGACTGTTGAATGATTATAATAATCAACAGTTAATTGTCTTTTAGGCTGCTTTCTCAATACTGGAACTGTGAATTTCGAATATTCTCCTCCGATCATTCTGATGATTACTCAGTAATCAGATAACCACAGATTATCCGATGCAAAGCCAAACTCTTGATGTAGATGTTGTGTGCTTGTTAAAGGAGATCTCAGTGTCAGCTGAGGGGTTTTTTCAGTGAGGACCTGATATGGTGTGATATGACATGGACCTGATTTGGTGGGGGGGGAGCATCTTCTGCCTACAGTACATCATCTTTTTCGGAGATGTCAGAAAATGAACATTACAGTGCAATATCTACGTAACTATAGAAAGTGATGTACACAATTGTGTACGTGGGGACTGAAGGGGTTATCTGCTGATGGAATTTGCTTGCATGCTACTTAAAGTGCCCCTCTTCCCTTGCCTCTGTATCCACCCTTGCTTTCACCCTTTTGGTTCGGGAGACTTTGAAAAGCAGCAGCCTACAGGCAAAGAAAAATCAGAGCTGTGCTTACAAATTGAGGTCACGAGAGAGAACGGCGTGTCTGTGGGTGCACCTGTTTAAGGTTTATCTGTGTTTACAAGGATGCAAACACAGTAAAGTTCCATGCATTTACTTCAGTACATTGCCTTAAACCAATGCAGTGACTCCTTGACATTTGCACTACCACTAGCTGCACTAGAGATTGCTTTGCTGGCACCACACCAGATATTTAATCATAATTAGCCAAACAATTACCAGGCTAATTGTTATTGGTGCGATATTGGAGTGCACAGAGGAGAAATGTCGGGTTTATTGGCAGGGGATGTTCATCCTCTGGCTTGTCTTTGTCTCACTTCACTTTAGAGTGTCAAATTCATCCCTCTCCTCATCTGATTCTTAAACACAAAACCTCTGTACCTCTGACAGCAGCTCCACAAAAGACAAGTTAACACACATCTATATATCATCACCACATGGTCGAGCCTATTTGTGACTGTTCTCTGAAGGAAATTATAAAAAAAGGGGGGGGGGGAGTAAAAGGCCATTTAAAGGCCAATGTGAATGGCGGTGCCTTTTGAGTATCAGCATTGTGTTTTACAGAAAAGAGGTCAGGCTCAAAACTGTGTGACTGATAAGTGTGGATGTTTCAGAAGGGTCACGCAGTGCTCAGTGAAGTGAGGCCTTTGCTTTCGCTATTGATAGCTCCACCAATACACCTCATGCAGGGTGGAAATCGATGTTATCTGGTGACTGTGAACTTTGTTTGTGCTTCTGAACCTCTGGCTCACATGAAGGCCTGGAAGATTTTATCCAGAAAAAGTAATTATTTTTATTTATTGCAACTGCTCCGCTTTGCTCGTTAAATTAAATCACTTTCTTATTTCTCTTTTGTTATTCCTTTGGTGCACTTTTAGTAAAAAAGTTTTTGCTCTGTGCAAAAGATTTCTCTCTCTACTTTACACAGCGACTCAATTGTATTTTCTGTACAACAGAAGACTTGAAAGGGAAACTCTCCATTGTTCTGGCACATTTGCATTGTTTTTTTCCCCCTCATAAATTCTGCTGAGCTCTTACAGTTTACACTCACTTTGATTCTGCCTCCATCTGCCATTCCCATGAAACCCATAATTGCTCATCTATTCATTTTGTCAACAGTCTCTTTTAAAAATCATCTTTGTGAAACGATTAGCTAAAGCAGAGAAAATCATAGGAGATTTAAAGCATATGATTAATTCATTCCTTGTTGTTTTGTCAAATGGAAGCTGACAAGGGTGTCAGATGACAGTTTATTAGATAGATTTCCTTTCTCCTTCTAAATTACAATCTCATTGTCATTAGCCTTTGGGAGGCTTGTTATTGGTCTAAAAGCTAAATTGCATAATACTCTGTATTTATGCACGCTCCTCCGCTATGATTTAAGATGAAATGAAAACAAAGAAAATCCACAATATTTGCAACTGAGATTAGAGGGATGCAAGTAGCTAAAACAAGCTGATGGAGGCCAAATGCTGATCTAAGTTGGAAATGTGTGATTTAATCTTGATTATGACTTAATAGACCATACGCTTCTTGCAATTAGCCGTCCGTGGATGACCCTCCTATAATTTGTTAAGAGTTCAATGTAGCATAAAATCTAGGGCAGGTCAATCCCAAGTGTTTAATCTGCTCGTGGGTAAGGGAGAAAAAAAAAATGGTGACGCCAGCCGCGCGGGGTAATTAGCCGGGCGCATCGTGTATGAGAGGCTGCGCGCTACTGTGCTCACATGTTTGACTCTCATATCCCATCTTCCATTCAGGCCCCGTATAATGAGTTAAGCAGGAACAGAGCAGACATGTTGACAAAGGGAGAAGAAAAGTAAAAGAAGCGAGAGTGCATAAGGCGTGAGAGAGAGAGAGAGGTGCAGCAGAAGATGAGACATTCTCAGAAGACCAAAACAGCTCTGCAGCCTGTCAAGAGCGACTGTGGCCATTCCTGTGTCAGAGCCCAAATGTTACAGTTTTGATCCTGAAATATGAAATAAATCCTGGAAGCTGGAATCTTTAATTAGACTATAATTTTACTTTAATACTGTACCACAAATGTATCATCGTAGGGCGAGAGGCAGGATACACACTGGACAGGTCACCAGTCTGTTGCCGGGTCAACACAGAGAGACAGACAACCTTTCACACTCACAGCCACACCAATGGGAGATTTAGAATCGCCAATTAACATAACCAAGCTAGTTTGAAATTACCTATTCAAAATGTACGTTGTGTGTAAACAGAAAGGGTCTAGAACCAGGCAAGATAATAGTGTGAATATGATTATTACAAACTCAAGAGCCCTTTGTTTCAAAACTTTGGACATGAATGAGTCGAAAACTCCAGTTTCTCATATTGGTCAAATTCAAACACAAGAGTTCAAGACATACGGTTTGATCCTGAAAAAATAATTAAATAAAAATTTAGAGTGTCTCTATAACTCCATTGACACCACAAAACTTTTCTGCCTTCTTTCCGTGAACATTTTAGATCCCAAGTACATCGCTTTTTTTTTTGTTTGCTTTGTTTTATATGAGCATTTTCTTCTTTTGTTTATCCTGAGCATAGGTATGCATATGCACACACATAAGATATATATTTCCAACTCTGAAAAAAATGCTTTCAAATACAGAGAATAATAGACAAACAAACAAACAAGCCTGGAGCAGAAATAAAAGCACGGTGCTAAGTAAAATACAGAAAAAGAAGACATCCAAATTCTAAATATAACCTCCATGTCAACAGAGAGGGAAGGGAGTGTATGTAGCTCACACTCCTGGCAAGAAGATAAAGGTATGAAAACTGGCAAACAGCAAAATTTGATATATTTCTTCATGTACGTTGTCCCAAACTTTCATTGGTTTCTGTGACCATCAGCAAGACTTTGAAGCTAAGGTATTTTAAAAGCAAAGCATGTTTCATGGCAGCACTGCATTTTTTACATTTTCTGATGGGATTCATCATCCAGACAACCTAGAAAATGGAGCTGTTAAATAAAAAAAAGTGTAAGAGTATCTGTTCCATTTTGGATTTAAATTACAGTCTCTTAGGTGAGTTAGCATCACCCCTGGTTTCCTTGATAAAAATCCAATGGCTTTTCCCATTGGAAAATTGGAGGAAAACTAACAAACATTAAAATCTGGCCAAAAAAGTTAATGATACCACTTTTTGATTTTGAAGTGTAAATGCAACCTTGTTGAATGTACCAGATAACTTTTTAAATCTTATTTAGCTGCTTGTTAGCAAAAACCTTCTCTGGAAATAATTTTCAGATTTACCTATTATTATGCTTATGTTCTAAAACAATACCTTAGCTACTTCAAGACTGTGTTGTTAGCAAAGGCTGATGGGGCCAGTGGCGCAATGGATAACGCATCTGACTACGGATCAGAAGATTCCAGGTTCGACTCCTGGCTGGCTCAACACTTGAGTACAAGGCACAAACTGCTGGGGTGAATGAAAAGGCTTCTTTCCTTTATTTGCTAAATCACACATGTAATTCACTAGTGTGCATTTGATAGAAGATTAGCTTTTTTTCCTCTTTTTTATACATTTTTAATTCGTGTGTACTAGTGTGTGTGCCTGTATGACTGGTAACATGTTTTCTTTTACGAAAGAGAACGTTTTGTTGTATGTGACCATTCATTCATTCATTCATTAGACATCTAACAAGAAAAACCCCTGTGTGCGTACCACAGCGAGAACAAGAAATCAAATGCAAAAAATGACCTAATTTCGATGTTCTAGGCCTGTTGTGTGGATTATGTCACATCTTACCTCCTAAGGTTGACATATTAATATAATACACAGATCTCTGTCTCTGTATTTAGTTCTTTGTCTGTGAACTCCTCCTAGAACATTGGGAGTTGAGCAACCAAACATAGGTACACAGGTACAACCTATGCCCTTGAAGGTTCATATCTGTTTCTGATATTATGATGTCATCAGGTTGCCCAGCAACTTTCTAACAATGGACAAAAATTGTTAATTTTTTTTTTTAGCATTTATGCACCTATAACACATTATAAAGGCATCCTATATTTTTATTTCATGACAATAACATTTCATTTTTTCCACACAAGGTGAATTATGCATGATATAGCATCCCATTGCCTAGCAACCACATCGGAAAGGGATAAAATTACCCATTTTTAGCAGATAATCAACATCTACCATGCCTATTTTTCTGCTTTTCTGTGACTATATCAGTTTGCCAACACCATACACAAGTCTAACAGGTCCGTACCAAGGGGGCGTGCATTAGTGGTCTTAACTCATGAACACAAATTAATAGATAAAAAACATTTTTTTAAAAAAACTGATTTTAAACAGGAGGAAATGTTTTCTACATTTTTCCCATATGTGAGGGGTTAAATCTTTATGCCCATTTGTTCATTTTCTGAACCAGCATAAAAGTGAGTGTTAGGTTGGTGTAGTGCTTTGACCGTTGCTCAACGGTTACCCAAGAAAGCGCCGTACTTCGCTTTGCTGACCTCACACAGGCCTCAGATGACCAAAATTACCACCAAACCTGCACAACTCTCACATTCTTCAACCTGGCCTGAGACTGTGACACCAGCAGCTGAGCCCCCCCCACGCACACGTACACCCTTAATCAAGGTTGGAAGATGCATTTGGTGAATTCAGAATTTCAAGCAGCTCTCTACAAGTGTCTCGACTTCGCCTGATTAAAATGATAGTGGGGCTGGAGAATGTTTGATCTCCAAATCAATTTACATTTAAGATTCAATTTTGCACCTGCAAGACTTTGATTTTGGAACTCTACGCCTTCCCCCGTCTTGCAAGGACGGAGATTAATGTACACCAGCTGTTGAAGGAAATACTGTTGATTTTTTTTATTTATTTTTGTGTCCTCTCTTTTACTCATAAATAAATTCAAATAAATTCTCACAGATGAATCAGGCTGTGTGATATGTTCAACTATTTTTGTTTGTCCCCTCAATTAAAAATGTGCCTTTAAAACTTTGTCTGGCTGAGGTGAATATTAACATGGTGTGTGATCTGAGACTATCTGCTGCTTACAACTAATATACCCAGGGACACACACAGATGAGAACATGAAAACTCTCACACTCACATGCAAAGAGAACAAAGAAGCAATCCAGGTCCTTTGAAGCATAGAGGGAGTTATTTATTTGAAAAAAATAAAATAAAAAATCCAAAGGGGTGAAATGCAATCGATGCTGAAAGGTGAGAGGAGAGGAACTGTGGGTGCAACAAACAAACAACAGCACCCAACACTAAATCACAGCTTACAGTCTTAATGTACACCTCCAGGGGGACATATCTGTTTTAGAACAACCCAAATGACTTATTGATCCTGAAATTGAATTACCCATGCCCTCTCCCCTTTATACAGGCCCACAATATCAAGACATGTTTGATGTTTGCATGCTTTTTAATTAAAATAGTTATCAAAGGACTGCACTGATCTACTTGCAGTCTTTAAAAAAAACAAGATTCACTTCATTGCTGCTTTTATTGCAAAATTAGTAATAAATAAATGTATTACTAAAAGGCAGGTACATGATGTGAGACTGTGGCAAGAATGCAATTACAATGATTTTTTTAAATTATATTTAAATTATATTTATCCCTTTTTCAGTGTTTTTCATCATAGAATAAGTAGCATGCTGAGAAAAATAGAGCTTCTCATATGTATATTTAATACAGGTTGGTTATGACATGGACATGATTTACAGAATTTTATGTCAAGGATGCTTTTGATTGATTTTTCACTTTTCCTACCCGCATGCATGCAGGCGTTAGATTATACTGAAAGGTTAGAGCTACTTTGGAGTAAATATTCCTGTCAAGCTGACTTGACAGGGATTTGATTTGCAGTTTTGCTGGAAAACGTTGGTGAATTTAAAGCACGTTCCAGGACATCATAACTTGACTGAAAGGTCTTCAGCCATGATTGTGGCCCAGACTTCTTTCTGCTGACAAGCTCTCAGCAGCAGAGCAGATGTCAAGCTGCTAATTATCATGGTCACATCTCAGGTTAGTTATGTTAACTCAAATATTGCTGGATATTACATAATTAGTAAATAAGTCAAGGCTGATTGGAATTTGTTTGATGAACAATGTAGGATCAATTTTAAACTGCAACTCATCCTGAGGGGTGCAACATGACTGCATGAGAAATTTATTTTAACACCAAAACTGTCTCTCGGTGTCCCTGAATTGGTGAAAAAGTAATCAAGGAACTGACAATGCATGAAATGCACTTTACAAAAGCCCATACCAAATCCTGTGCCAATATAGATTATTACAAGTTAAAACTATGACATTATTGTGGCAAGAATTCCACTGAAATGCATCCAGTGGTTGCTAAGATATTTTAGTTTTTCTGATCATATTTCGTTGTATGTAATGACAATGACAATAAAAGCTATTCTATTCTATTTTATTCTATACTATTCTAGTAATGACCAAAATGGTAGACTGGTGGATAAAATCACTGATAATCACTGTTGTTCCACTTTGTGTGCTTGCTGAAAATGGATTTTTTTTGTTTTTTTGTTTTTTGTTTTCTGGATTTTTGGACTGCCTGTTAACCACCATTAAAAGTGAGCTTTAGTTAATCCTGCCTTTGAGTCTGCATTTAGGTCCGCATTCGCCTGTATATGATACGCACATTTGGTAACTTCAGTGGACATCCAACCTAGACTCCCTCTGCCATCATGGCATCTTACCCTAATCCTAGCCATATGGCAACTTAATTGACCTTGGTCCGCAACATAAAAATGAAAAATTCTGACATGAGTTCATTCGTATTAATTTTGAATTTCCAGGTATCTCAGTGAGTGCCCTGAGGGTTAACAGAAGATTTTGGTGTGGGTAAAATGTGTTCATTCACAGTGCTAAACATTAAAAAAAAAACTGGCACACTTACTGCGTATGTTTAAACCTGACACAAAGGGGTCCATTGTAAATATGCATATGTAAGCAGTTCAGAGTGACACTCTTCTCACTACAACCCACTGTGTCACAGCACCGACACAAAAGGAGGCCATATGTGTATCTGCGAGATGCCAGCTGCTTTGACAAAATGGCAGTATTTGACTGGGACTGAAACGGGCTGATACATCATGTTGTAGATGCAGTATAGAGTGCAAAACAATGAGCATTCAGTTTACTTTCAGAGGGCTTGAGGAGTCCGCCTGTTTGTAGTGTGGATAGTGCTTAAAATGCTGGGCTTCACACAGGCCCGTGTCATCATGGGCAGAAAACAAAATGTACATTTTGTCCTATGCAGACATATGGATGTGAAAATGATGAGCTGGCCATAGAAATATTTCATATAAACCAAAGTTTTATGTAGTTTATATGCACAAAAAAGACGTGTTCTTGAAAGGTGCAAAGTAGGCCGATGTTCTGTAAATGTATAGAGGATAACAATTAAGAATTTCAGGAACGAGGACTGCTGCATTACTTGCATTATCTTTAAAAGTCAACCCACTGTCAAAACGCTGTACCTAAAGAAAGAGCAGATGACCATCGAGTCCTAATAATCTCCCCAGTTAGCAATTATCCTCACAGGCAGATGTTCCACTCGGTAGCTGACAGAATGGGTGTGGGTGGCCATACGGCTGTCTTGATCATGGCTGTGCAGTAAAGAACATTGGGTCTAAAAACTCAAACCGGTTCCTCCAGTTTGGAGCATAAACGCACACAGAAAATGTTAGAGTTGGACATCTTGCTGACACTTTGAGCAGCATCAATATTTTTCTCTCGCCCTCCTGGGAACACAACAAATGCCTCGCAAACAAGGCTATCAGTATTTTGTTGACGCGTTAAGTTGCCTAATGGTAGCGCCAGAGAAAGGGATGCACAGTCACCATAATCAATAGGTTTCTTCCTATGAGACGGGTGAACATGAGCAACACATTTCATGTCAGTCTGGGTATTTGCTCGCTAGATCTGCCACTCAAATAAACTTTCATAACTATATTGAAAATTCAGTACTGAGGCTGAGGACAATGAGGTCATACAGTGTGGAGGTTTTTCTTACCATGATTATTAATAACCTTTTATGAAGGCCTTGTTTGAATGATGAAATGAGTGCATTTATTGGCCACTCACCAATCCTATAAAGGATCTGAACCATATTATTCATTTATAGTGTAGCAATACTTCAACATCTATCACTGAATCAGTCACATCTGCTCCACCAATCATACATGTACAGTGTTGTGCAAAAGTCTTGAGCCACCCCTTATTTCTTTGCTGGAAAAGTGGGACATACAGTAGGTGCATTGATTTACTAAAATATGTGCAGACATCCATCTTTATTCTTCGGCACAGCCTGAACTCTCTTAGGCAAGCTTTATATGCTTTCCAGATGGTATTGCATGGTGGCTCAAAATCCGACTACTTTTCTGAGTTCATAATTCCATCAATTTTGACAAGAGCCAAACCATGACAAAGCCTCCACTGCATTTTGCAGATGGCTGTAGACACTCCTTATTGTACCTCTCTCCTGACCTCCTCCATATATTCTGACCTTACACAGCTCAACTCAGTGCATTTATGCATCTAGAAATGGTCAACACGACCCGCTGAAGTTCAAACTGAGCATCAGAATGGGGAAGAAAGGCGTTTCCAGCAGCAGAAGACCACACTGGGTGCCACCAGTGCTTACCTGTCAGGTAAGAACAGGAAACTGAGGCAACAATTCACACAGGCTGATCAAAATTGGAAAATAAAAGACTTGAAATTTTTGGCTGGTCTAACACGTCTCAGTTTCTCCTGCAACATTTGGATGGTAGGGTTACAGTTTGGCATAAACAACATGAAAGCATGGATTCATCCTGGAGCAATTGGATCAATCCAACAGAGCACCTCTGGGATGTGGTGGAATGGAAGATTCACATCATGGATGTGCAGCTGACAAATCTGCAACAGCTGTGTGATGCTGTCATGTCAATATGAATCTCTGAGGAATGCTTCCAGCACCTTGTTGAATCTGTGCCACAAAGAATTAAGAGTTCTGAAGTAAAAATGAGCCCAAAGCCAGCGAGTGCACAGCACAAGTTATTCCTTATTAAGTGAGTACTGTACTACCGATTGTTTTGGCTCAGAATTACCAAAAAGCCCTCGTATTACATGTTACATGCATTTGCAACTTGTATGTAACTAATACATTGTTCACTTGGAAACTTTTCTTTCCCCTAACCCCCAACTAGTGATGGATGGCTGCCCCAACCCCCCCCCCCCCCC